>PVJO010001672.1:0-164809 GCA_004026905.1 Hystrix cristata | reverse complement strand
TCTGTTGTTGGCAAATACAGATAAATTGTGGTTTCCATAGCTGGAGCAGAGATAATTCTGGCAAGCTGAACCCTCTTCAAATAGTATCTCTTTCCCCAGTAAAAACTGGGAAAACATTACCAAATTTAAGTTTAAAACATGATTTTTAGATGGTGGCTGAAACACTCCCTGCAGCAATCCAGAAGGCTCTGGGTGCAGCGGGAGCTCAGTCAGGCCCCTCCCCAAGTTCTCAGCTCACTTAGAATTCAGCAACCCTGAGAACTGAGAAAACACCCATCTTACCGAACCCTTAGGAAGGACAGTTTCTCTCGGGATCTGACTCCAGCAGCTGGTGCCTCAGGGACGCGAAGTCAGAGGAAATTCTGAGCCAGGGCCTGTGTTTGTTGGGAAGGTAGAGACCATTTTCCATTTCTCACTTTTCCCTCAAAGTGTGAAAACAACAGGCCTGTCTGGCCTAGTTACTGTTCTCTATCCCTGAAGGGGTCCAGACAGCACACACAGCCTTCCACCTTATTAATGCTCTGCAGTGACTCCTTCCTGTGCTGTTGTTACCCTTCCTACCGGTTACGAGAGGCCGTCACCAGCAGGAAGGTGCTGTTGACTCACTCTCACAATTATCAGTCATTATATTATCAGAGCCACAATAAAATACCGCTCTTAAAAATGCAGTAATAAAAGACTCGGGCTCTTGGTATAATTTGTCTGCCAATCTATTTTTATGATGAAAGGTTGAGCTGTGATGGAAAATAAACCCTAGAGAAGTGCGATTACTTTAACAAGGTCTCCCAGTAAAGATATTTAGGCATTTTCTAATTTTTTTCTAACAAACATAACCAAAACTACCCCTCTAATTCCAGAGGAATATAAAAGATTAAAGAAACAATGACTGACAGCCTTGAGATCTGGAGTTCCTGTAGCTCCAGGAATTAAGGGTGGTTCCGGCTCAGAGCAGAACTCCTGCATTTTAAGAAAACGGAAGTGGCTGCAGGATGCAGGTTCTATGCGGATGGCTGGAAAAGGGAAATTTCTTCTATTACAGAATGTATCCAATGCCACACAACTGCATGAGGTTTCCCAGAAGTCCGAGTACATGGTAATGAAGAGCTTACACAGGAGAAACAGTTTTGCTCAGGCATTCCACTACACACACACACACACACACACACACACACATAAATCCTGTTGTATACTGTAAACATACGCAATTTTTACTTATCAATAAAATAGAAAGTGCCCCCTCTGCTACTCGCCAAGAACTCCACCCACCCTCCTGAACTCCCTTCCGGTCTATCCGAGGTCTACTGGACCCTCGGCCTTAAAGCCCGCTCGTTAGACGCGAACCCCCAAAACGAACAGTTGCTGGAAAGCAAAAGTAGGGCCCGTGTGGGCGTGGGAGCCGCCCCCCACCCGCAGGGCGGTCCGCCCCGGCGCACGGTGCGGCGCTCGCGCCACCCAGCGGCCTCAGCGGGAACTGTGCGCGACCGCGGCCTCCGCTCCCCACTCCGCTGCGGGGCGGCGATAGGATTAAGGTCGCTATCGTTCCCCGGCCAGAAGTGAGTCAACTTTTTTTCCTCAAAAAGCAAAACAAACACTCTTTCTTTTTCTTTCGAACCCCGGTCTGCGGGACCGTCCGCAGAGGCGGCCTGGAGTCCCGGCGGAGACGTGCCCGCGCACCTGCCCGCCGCCCGGGCAGCCGGCCCGCCGGAAAGCGAAGGGGCGTTTCCCGCGCACAGCTGCCCCCGCCCGCGGCAGCCGAGCAGGCAGGGGGGCGGGGCGGGTGGCCGGCGTCCCCTCCCCCCGCAGCCCAGGTCCGCGCCCCGCCGCCGGAGGCGCCCTGCAGCTGCCGGCCGGCCTCTCGGGGCGCGGGGCCGCAGCTTTCCGTCACCCTGAGCCCAGACCTGAGACCCGGCGGAGCAAGCGAAGGGCTACCTGCGGCTCAGTTCGCGAGGCTCCGCTCTGCCGCGGGCGGCCCCTTGCGGGGGGCGGGGCGAGGCGGACGAGGGCTCGCGCGCGTGGAGGACGCGGGGGGCGGGGCCCTGGTGCGCCCTTCGAGGCGGCCCCCCGGGCAAAACTTCCTCCACCTGCAGGTCCCGCCCGTTAAAGGTTCCACTGTCCTGTAGCCCCGCGGGGCGGGGAGCACGCCCCCAATACGGGCTTTTGCCGGACGCGTAACTAATCCACAGCAGAGCGGCCTTCATGGGATATCGGCTCACTGTGAATAAAAAGTGTACTTTTTTTCCTTTTCTCTGTACCCAGGGCCTTCTCACTGAGCTAAATCCCCCAACCCCACCCTTTTAAATTTATTTATTTTTAATTTTGAAACAGGATCTCACTAAATTGCTAAACTGGGCTTCCTGTCCTCCTGCCTCAGCTCCTAGAGTACTGGAATTACAAGTGTGTGCCACCTCACCCAGCTTGCTTGCCCTCCTTGCTTGCTCTCTCTTTTTCTTTCTTCCTTTCTCTTTCCTTCCTTCCTCTTTCTTGCTTTCTTTCTTTCTTTCTCTCTTCTCTCTCTCCCTCTACCTCTCCCTCTCTCTCTCTCTCCTTCCTTCTCTCTTTCTTTCTTTCAAGACAGGGTCTAGGCTGCCTTTAAACTAAGGTGCCCAGGCTGGCCTCAAACTCACAATCCTCTTGCCTCTCACGTGCTAACATTACAGGGATGCACCACAATCCTCCCCATTTATTTATTGTTTTATCTCTTTGTTTTGGCTTCTCTATGCCAGGTATTCACTTAATTAAATGTCCTCCAAATGTCACCTCCTCAGAGGAATTTACCTTCATCGCCTCCAGCAAAATAGTCCTGCTTCCTCCTCTGCTGTGGTGTTCTGGGCTGAGGGGACAACAAGGCTCAAAGAGGACAAATGACATTCAGAGGGGCCAGAGGGAGGAGGGGGAAGTGGCAGGGGCCAGGTGAGTGAGGTGGTGAGTCTAGGCTAGAAGAGTGATGTTCTCATAATTGATGGCGCTGAAAGCTCACCGTAGTAGCCACTAGAAGAGCTGGTACGGGGCGGATGGCAGGGATGCAAAGCCAGGAGACCCTTGGGGAGCCCATGCAAGCAACAGTGTGGCTCATACTGGGCGGGAAGGTGGAGTGGATGAGAACTGATGATGGGTTTGGATGTATTATATATGGGTAAGAGAAATAAAAGACTATCCTTCGGATTTGTCTTGAGCAGCTAGAAGAATAAGAATGACAACACCTGATAGTCATTATTAGCCAGGCACTCTTCGAAAACTTTCACATGTGTTAAGGCTCTTTAAATTTCTCAACACTCCTACAAATTAGGTGTTACAATTTTGCCCATTTTACAGAGATTTTGATCAGTTTGCATAGTCGCAGCTAGTAAGTGGAGAAAGCGGGATCTGAACCCAGAAATTAACTTATAAAAGAGGAATGCCAGAGAAAACCTGGGGTGAGGAGGGAGGAGTGGGGCTTCTCTGCCAGGAGGATAGGAATAAAGACTTTTGGTTTGGCTGTGTGCAGACCAAGATGCCTTTTAAACATCCATGTAGTGAGGCTCAGCTCAGCAGTTGGGCATTTGAGTGGCCTGGTGGCAGGCAGGAGCGTTCAGGGTTGGAGTATTAATCATGGTGGGGAGGAGAAGAAGAGAGCAGAAGACTGAAGAGTGGTAATTGCATATCTGAGTTGAATGATGGGAACAAAGTTGATCTTTCAGAGCCTCCTGTCAAGTCCCCAGGGTGTTGGGAAGTGAGAGCGGCTTAGGAGTCATTGTTCTACAGTAGCGATTTTCATTCTGAGGCACCCAGGAAAACTCTGAGCTTGCTCCAGGAAAATGATTGCCTGCACACATGAAACACTTTGCATACGATCAGGCTGATCACAGGCCCCCCCCGGGAGACTCCCAGGGGGCCATTCTGGTGTTACTGTCAAGCCTCCCTTCAGCTACCAAGTGTCACCACATCTTGCTGGGCCTGGCTGGACCTTTGCTGTAGTCTCCCTGTGAGGGAGGAGCTGCAGGTCCCTGGAGGGTGAGAACGGAGACACTGGTGATGTGCACACAGAGTGCAGCTCCTCACTCAGCTCCCCAAAGTGCTGCAGCTGCACAGGTTTGGTTTCTTCAGGCCCAGCGTGGAATCAGAAGATGAACCAACGGCCTTCTGCTCTCCCTTTTCACCTATGAGGAGACGCTGTTAATCTGGTTGTTTTCCAAATTTACAGAACGAGACTACTTCATTCCACTGTTTCCATCAACAAAATTGCTTCTCTGATACATTTTGGGCTTTTGCTGCTGCTGCTGTGTGGGGATTCTCCCTGTTAGTGGTGCGCCAGGCCCCTGCTCCTGCCCTCCCAGGCACAGCTTGCAGGCTGCTGGTCCCGGCCCAGCCAGGAGGGGGCTCCAGCTGCCGGTGCAAAGGTGCAGGGACCGAGACCACCGGTGAGGGCAGCGTGCTGTGTCCTGTGGCGACGGTCCGGGAGTGGATCGGACACTGTGTGCCTGCCCTGGCCTGACTCTCCTGCAGCCAGCCCGTCCTGGGCCCCGTGTGCTTCCCTAGCGAGGTTCTCCGGCCTCCTCTAGAGTCTCCTTATCAGCGAGTCTCTGCTTGCTGAAGCAGTCAGCTCCGATGTAGCCAGGCTGGCTTTCGGCTCCTGTCCTGTGCTGGCCTACAGTAACAGTGCTTGGGGTTTTTCTCCTCTGGGTCCCGGAAGGTAGGAATCCTGGCCTGTCAAAGCCCATAGTATGTGCCAGGTCTTCTCGGCTGCCTCTGAAGCTCAGCGCCTCCCGGAAGAGGAAGCTTCTCTCCCAGCAACGCCTTAGAGCTTTCTAACCAAAGGGTGGTGTGTGGTTACTACAGAGGTTCTAACAGCTGTCATGTCCTGGTGACAACCTTTGGGTTTTTCTGGCTCTGAATGTGGTCTGACAAGTCTTGGTTTATACAAGTCTCTCTGTCACAGGGATTTCTTCTGACTTCACAAGACCAACAGAGACTAGAGATGGATTTGCAAGAGAGACTGAGAGTCTGGAGGCGGAGGCTGACGGGGAGGTGCTGCGGTGTTCTTAGGTGGGGCCCGCAGTGTGCAGACGGCTGGCTAGGCCAGCACAGAGAGTCCCAGCGGATGCCCGAGAGGCCTCCTGCACTCTACAGCAACATCCATCCTCTCTGAGAAGGAAGGAAACAGCTGCTGACTGGTTACTGTGTCCTCCTGCAGAAGGCTTGTTCCCTCCAAGTGTGAGTGCTGGGCTCACATCTCGTGGTTGGGGTGTGAGGCCAGATCTCTGCACAGGCATGGCAGACATTGCATGGTACACATTATTTATGGCTTATGGTTATTAATGAACCACTTCCATAACGCTTGGTAAACAGCTGCTGCGCCGATCCCCCACCCCCAGCCACCTGCCACCTGTCTGTCATTTCCTCAGTCCTTTCCAGAACCCCCCAGATGTCCCTGCAATCCAGGAACTAACAACCAGCATTTTCACATTCTAGTAGGGCAAAGCCTGTGGTTAAATATTTGGGGTGTCCCTTGCCTTTGAGGTTTCTCAGCACCGCCTCCCTCCAGACTCTTGTCCACACATAGCTACCCAGTCTCCCCACTTCTCACCACAAAACCTGCATTCTGCCTGTTCTCACCTGGTCCCACCTCCACTAGAAAATTGTCCAATTCCACAGCCAAGGACTTCACCTCACACCCTTATCGCCATGCTTCCCATGGACCCTGCTTCACTAAACACATCTGTTTTCAAGCTGAGAGTTTGAACTCACTGACCCGTTGGTTGATGGGCTATAGATCCCTGCCTTATCATTATCTGGTAGCAGGTTCGTGATAATTAGATTCTAAACCAAAGCCAGACAGGGAAGGGCCCCACCCATACTTCCTAGGGCTGCCTGAGGGGGACCTGCTTGAAGGAAGGACACCAGGCCAGGGGACCCCTATGCTCCACAGCCATGAGCAACGCTGAGCTGGTCAGTGGTCAGAGCCAGTAAATCTGGTGGGGCTGAGGCAAAGGGCAGGTTAAAGGGTCAGGTCACACTAGAGCAGGGTGAGGCAGAGCAGGAGGGATGGGGCAAAGCCGGTTTAGTCAGAAACCGCATGTGCGGTCTCTTCCCTCCGGGCCAAAATGGGCCTGGGGGAGACAGAAGGGAGGCCCAGCACCACTCATCCCAGCTAGGAAAAGGCCTCCCTCCCGCTGAATGGCAGGGAGGTAGCAAGGAAGGCTCTTGCTCTGTGCCAAGCTAATCCCTGAGAGAGGGATTTGGGAGATCTACACCACACTTTCCCATGATGTGCCACAGCTGCTAGTCAACTGCCTTTTCTCTCCGTCCTGGTTGCCAGGGATCCGTGTATCCTGACGGGTTGACAGGTTTACTGAAATCTCTCTGTCCCTGTCAGTTCGCCAGTTCAGCTTTCCACCGTGGCACTGAAGCCACCACTCAGCGCCTCCTTGATCCTGAGGGCGGGATTCCTTACCTCCGAGACGGTGTCTGGGCTTAGTGCTGGCGTTACCTGGAGCTGACTCACAGCCCAGTGCACAGTCGGAGGCCAGTTCTCTCTGTCCCACAACCTTCCTCTGCCCACCTTTATCCAGACCAGTTGGTCACCGTTGGTGCTTGATATGCACTTATTAAAACCTGCAGCCAAAAAAGCCTGCAGCTCAGTCCACAGGAGCCAACCTTCGACCTACGGGCATGTCAGCCACACCTGAGACTCACAAAGAAATGACTCAGGTTAGACACACTGTGGCTCCAAATGACCTCAAGTGACTCACAGAAAACAAAATGAAGGTGACACCCACTGTTTCACCTATCAGCTCAATTCTTCACCCAGCAATGGCTGCCACCCTTTCCCCAGTCATTTACCCAACTGTGTTTAAATATGGACAGACCAGCTGACGCCCAACCTTGCCTGCCCTAACAGCGTAAGTCTCAATCCTGGCTGCAAATTCAAGTCATCTCGCGCATTTGGAGCCAGTGAGGGGCCAGGCCTCCAGCAGAGGTGTGGGCCTGGGCAGCCATGTGTTTCACAAGCTCCCTGCATGGTTCTTTGTGCAGCCAGGGATGAGAATCACGGGGAGGAGGGCGCTAAACAGACACACTCTTTCCTCACCCTGCTTAGTCACCAGCACACCTGCAGCCCATTCATGGCTTCAACTGGTAAACTCAACTATGTCATAATTATTCCATTATTATTCCAAATTGATTCCAAAATTATTCCATAATTAATTCTGTATTCATCTCTTTCTCCTCAGGTTTTAGTAGCTTTTAAATTTCTTTTTGAGTCTCTGGATTGTGAATCAAGAGCCTCAGTTTATAAAACACCTCCCAAGGAAAACTATTACATTATAAAAAACCTGCTTTGAAAAAGTAGGTTGCGAATGAGAAGAAGATCATGTTATTGGTCTTACATAGTTATGGATCCTTAAGCTCTGCTTTGTTTCTCTTAACATTTTACTACATATTACATGTATTTTTGTTTTGTACATATAATCTACATAGTTTCAGAGACTCTTTTTTTTTTTTTTTGTAGTGCTGGGCATTGAACCCAGGGCCTCCTGCATTCTGGGCAAGCACTCCACTACTGAGCTACGCCTCAGCCCAATTTTAGACACTTTTGAGCATACATCCAAGTGACCAGAATGATAAAATGAACTCCCACATACCTACCCACCAGTGGCCTAATCAGCCCCATCCCCTCATGCATCAATTTATTCCATCTTCTATGAGTTCCAAGCAAATCTCAGATACATACTATTTCATCTGTAATCCACTCAAAATACTTTTTGTATCATAACAACAATTCCATTATACATCAAAACAAATAAACAATTCTTGATGTTCAATTTTCCTAACTGCCTCGAAATTGTCATATATGAATTTTTAAAAAGTTTTAATCAGAGTACAAATGAAGTCCATATGTCAAAACAAGTTGATATAACTTTTTAGTTTGTTTTAGTCTATGGGTTACCCCTCCATCTCCCCCCACCTTAGAATTTATATATTTACTTATTTATTTATTTTTGGTGCTGGGGATCGAACTCAGGGCCTTAGTGCTTGCAAGGCGAGCACTCTAACCGCTGAGTTCGATCCCTAGCCCTCTGGAATTTATTTGTTGAAAGCACTGAATTACCGGATAGATTTACCCACAGTATAGATTTTGCCACAATAAGTTTAACGTGCTCTCTGTCCCTTGCTTTCCTATAAAGTGTCAGTTGGACCTCAAGCTGACTTAGATTCATCTTTGATTTCACTGGTGGGAGTTTCTTCGGGCAAGAGGCATGGAGTGGGTGGTTGGCTCTTTCCGTGGTATTAGATGCTACAGATTATCAGTTCCTGAATATTTTAGTTCATAAGACATTTCAAAAATATTTTGGTTCATTAAACATTTCAAAATATTTGGTGTATTTCAACATTTCGTATGAAGGAGGAATGAGAGAATCAGATATTTACTCTTTACCTACTATTTGACACCCAGGACAATTGCTCAATTTATCCCATTTATTTACCACTTCCAGTAGAATGACTTGGTTTCCTAACATCCTTCAACAGCATACAGTTAGAGTTTTGTTTCCTTTTTAGGATCATTATGAATGAATGGATTTAACATGTTTGATGCATCTCAATTTGTTGGAATACTGATGCTCCAGTGGCCCTGTTTTGGCCAGTGAGAGTCTCTTGTAGTTGGCTCCCAAATCCTTCCAACATAGCCCCAAAAGCCATGCATTTTGTACAGGCTTCATCGTGTACATTCTCCCCAGACCTGGAAGCAGCCATTTTTCCAAGGAGCCCTGATTCCCTTTAATAGGAAATGGCATTTGGAATCTCACTCTGATGTCAGGAGTTTTCCTGGTCTCTTATCTGATCAAAGTGTCCTCTAATTTTAGTCTCTTTGTCTTCACCTTAAAGTTAGAATAAGGGCTAGAGCTGAAATCATTCTCAAAGGAAGAATATGCATGTGTGAGTGCTGAATTAAATGTTTCTGAGCACACAGTCAGCAGGATAGACGGAGATCAGCTTAGGGAGTTGTATTCTCTTCTGCAGGTAGCAGGTGCAGGCAGGGACCTTGAAACAGTGCTCCTCAAACTTTAATGTGCACATCAACTGCCTGGGAATCTGGTTAAAATGCAGAGTCTGACCTGTAGGCCTCGCAGGCCTCGACACTGCACATCTGACAAGCACCTGGCGATGCCAGCGATCTGGGCAATGGGCACATTTCAGGTGGCCAGGCTGTCAAAGCATTCAGCTCAGGGTAGCAGCAGCTTCGCAGTGGAGGCAGCACTGCTGGGACAATGTCTGAGGATTAAAAAAATCAGGAGCCAGAACAACAGAGTAGTGGGAACTTCACTTTTAAGGTAAACTTTTAAAAAAGTACTATTAAGGTGTCACAAAATAGAGCAAAGGGTATAGACCCTAAGTGGATAGTTTGATGAAAGAGAGTTCTTACATCATAAAAGTCACCCTTTTACAGTACACAGTTCAGTGGTTTTTAGCATATTCAGAGCTGTGTAAGCATCAGCACTAGCTAATTCCAGAACACTGCATCACTCCTCAAAAGACATTCCATATCCATTAGCAGTCATTCCCCGTGTCCCTTTTGCCGGCCACTGGCTGCCACTAACCTACTTTTTATCTTGGTGGAATTGCCTCTTCTAAACTTTTCATATAAATGGAGTCATACAGTAGGTGACACTTGTGATTGGTGTCTTTCACTTATCATAATGTCTTCAGGCCTCATGCAGATGGTACATCTATCAGCACTTTCCTTCTTTTCATGGTTGAATAACATTCAATTGTGTAGACAAACCACATTGTTTACTCATGTATCATCAGCTGACAGACATTTCAGCTCTTTCCATCTTTTGGCTATTGTGGCTGATGCTGCTGTAAACATGCACATACATGTTTTTGTGTGGATGTGTTTTCAATTCTTTGGCATATTTACCTAGGAGTAGAAATGTGGGTCATATGGTAATACCATATCAAATTTGGGGGAGCCGTCAAATTGTTTTCTGGCACAGCTGCACCGCCTTACTCATTTGGTTGAAAAGAGTTTACACACAGCACACACTTGTACCTCCACTTCCCCAATCAAGAGTGGGATACTGTCAGCATTCTACAGTCCTTGTCACCCCCCACTCTAAAGGTAACCCCTATTTTGACTTCTGTCAGCATATATTAGTTTCAATGGCTGAGACTTTGAGAGGTAAAACTAGGGTTATGCTCCCCATGGTGAGCACAGCATTAACAAAGGTATGAGTGTGGGAGGGAAATCTCAGCTTTAGATTTGGCACCATAGCCAAACATGGTGGTGCACACCTGTAATCCCGGCTACTGGGGAGACTGAGGCAAGAGGATCAAAAGTTTAAGCCCAGCCTGGGCAACCTGGCAACTTAGCAAAACCTTGTCTCAAAAAATAACAGAAAGGGCTGGAGATTTAGCTCAGTATGATGGTCCTGGGTTCAAACACTAGTATCACCCAAATCCGAGCGGGATAGGTATGTAGCTCAGCAGTAGAACACTTAGCATACATAAGGCCCTGGGTTGAAGAAAGAAGGGAAGAAAGGAAAGAAAGAAAAGAAAGAAAGAAAGAAAGAAAGAAAGAAAGAAAGAAAGAAAGAAAGAAAGAAAGAAAGAAAGAAAGAAAGAAAGAAAGAAAGAAAAGAGACAGTAGGCACAGGGGAAGGGGAAAAGGAAGGGGAGAGGGAAGGGAAGGGGAGAAAGGTTAATCTGGCACAACAGGATCCCACATTTTCCTGTTGTCCTACCAAGGCCTGGTGAGCAAACAGGTTTCCGCCCTTCTTGCCCCACTTCTTACACAGCCAGCAGAGCTTTTCAAAGAAATAATCGGCAGGTAGCTGGGCTTCTCCACTGGGCTTCTCTGGGTGGAGGAGACCTGGGGAAGGAAGCTATGCGCACGATCCTAGTGGGTCTCACATTCTAATGGAGAACTCAACATGAAGTGTCAAGGTCGAGCAGTGGTCCTGTCAAAACTGCCCTCCCTGCCCAGCTCAAGTCATCCACCTCCCACCAGCAGGCTCTTTAGGAAGACCCAGCCCCCTAGACCTCAGCCCACCGCCAGGGTCTGAGCAGGACTTCCAGGGCAGGGCTCACTGCAGGGGCTGCTACGTGGGCAGTTCCGCAGAGCAGCCAAACAGGGAGCAGAGCTGTGCCAGGCTACGGGGCTCCCTGGTGGCGGACCCTGGAGAGTTGGGCCTGCAGCTGTCACAGGAGGCGCTTTCTCCCAGCTCAGCACTTCTCCAGCACCGTGCCCTACAGCACTTTTTCCCCTTAGCTGACCTCTCTGGCCTCCTCAAAGTGCACACAGAGAAGAGCACAGAAGTCACTGTCACACCCGCACAAAACTGCTCAGAGGGATTTGTCCGAACTGCAAGTCCCTGACTTGCCAGTGATCTTCCCTGGCAGCTCCTCACCTCCAAGTGTTGTTCCTGCCGGCTCTCTAAGAGACTGTGAGACGGGTGCCCTGGCAGGTGCTCAGGCCTTGCTTCCCAAACAGCATCCTCAACACAAACGACTTGAAAGTGTCACTTCCTTCCAATTTTCAATTTGAGATTGCTCTAAAAGCTGGAGATGCCACACATCTCTGGACTGTCACACATCAGGATACATCAGTCTCATGGATTGCTCTCCTGCCAACAGTGAGCTGGGCAGGGCTGCGGCAGGTGGAGGAGTGCAGAGGCTGGGCTGGCAGGGTGGGGGTGTCGAGGAGTGCTGGGGGCACCCCACAGTCTGAGGCTATGCAGAAGGAGTGCCAGGTCAGGGTCTACAAAGGGAAACGGAGGATACCAAAGCCAAACTTTCTGTGCTTCATTTCACCTACATGGGGAAGAGACTAAGATTTGACTTCTCTTCCTCTCTGCCAGGGTCCTCTGAATTCCCCGCATCCTCACTCTTCCTCTTCTTCCCACACCTTTTCTCTTTCCCACACTCTACTTCCCTTGTTTCTTTTCCTCATCCCTAGAACAGAAAACAGTCTTACTGGCTTTATTTTCTCTAACGATGTAAAGGCCTTTGGGGGCTAGCCAAGGAGTCTAACCATTGTCGTTGCATCACTTTATGGGAAATCACACTGGCGCATGCAGTTGCTCAATAAATGCAATTTAAGTAAATCAAGGAATGAACAAAAGTCACTTCGTTTGGGGTCCTGAATACTGCATTTGGGAATACTGCCTTTTAGAGCTAACCCTATGTGAGTGACTAGTGGATTTCCTGTGGGCACAAATCAGTCCTGAGTCCTGCCAAAATTCCAACTGTGAGGCGAGGATGGGACCCAGGGTCCAGACTCCTGTTTGGTCCATTTCCCTTTTTGCAGTATTGCAGCTTCTCCATGTGCAGACGTCAGTGGGCAGGAACTGATGGGGCCCTTGCGCCCTCTGCTGGTGCATTTTCATAACCAACTTTTGTTTACCTGCGTTTCTGTGTACCTTGCTTTTTGGTTTTGTTTTTATTTAATTTGTTTTGCTTTTATTTTTATTGGGCGTGGGGGAGGGTTGGGAGTGAGTATTTCCAGTTTTATTCTAGGCCCACCACCCATCTCTAAATGTCCAGTCCAAAGCTGGCTCCTGGTGATAAAAAAGAGAGTCAGAGTGGGCTCCCAGGCACTGGTAACCCAAACGAGAGTTGGTTTTGTTTTGGTTTTAACAACCTCCCTGGCCCGAAGAAGTAGCACTAGAAACAGCTTCACTGTGAGCTCAGTGCTACATCTGACCTCAAATGGGCTCTCACGCTTCTGAGAGGCAGGCTCTGAAATCCCAACTCTCAGCTTCAGATTCTGCCTCTGACCTTAGGACAGATTATTTGCATTCTTTTCTCTGTCTTCCTGCTTATCCTGTATAAAATGAGAATGATGGCAGCTTGAATGACTTCATAGGAAGACACAAAGACTTCATAGGGTTGCAACAAGAATAAAATGAAAGAATGCAGGTAAACCACTGAGCATGGAGCCTGCGCTGCCCGGCGTCCAAGAGTTCTTTCTGTGTTTATTGTCCTTCTGCTGTGCCCGGCACTGTCCCAGGCCCTGGGGAATGGCAATGACAGAAGCATCGCTGCTCTTAAGGAGCTCTGGTTCAACTCGGAGACAGATAACAAACAAATAAGTACATGGTATGTGAGTTGGTGACAGTGTGCTGGAGGGGAAAATGAAACAGAGTTAAAAGCTAAGGGATGCTGGGAGTGGGGATATTGTTATTTTCATAGAATAATAAGGGATGTGCCACTGCCAGGGTAAGAAAGCGGCCCTGTGGAGGGCTGAGGAAATGGAAGGGGACCTTTATAATTGGGAAGGCCCTGAGGCAACAATGTACATGGTATATTTGAGGAAAAACAAGGAAGCCAGTGTGGCTGGAGCCCAGAATGTGAGTGGAATATAATATATGGGGTTGGGGATGGTTGCAGGCAGCAGGCGGATCATGCTGGGGATGGTGAGTCACTGAGCCATTGATTTCCGATTTTAACCTGGGGGAAACAGGAAAACATCAGAAAGCTCAGAGCTCAAGAGTGACACGATCTAACTCACATTGTAAAAGGACAGCTTCAGCTGGTTGAGCATGAACCACGTGGGACTCCTACTGAGGCAGAGAATAGGGTGCCAAAGACTGGCTGGGCTAGTAGGTGTGACCTGATAATTACAAAATCCCGGGCACAGAGAGCTTCCCCAAGCCCTGCATGTGGACCTCTCCTCTCCCGGAACTCCAGGAGGGTATTTGACTGGAGGCCTAAACCTGGCGCCAGCCTGAGGAGGGCGAAATACAAAAGCACAGTCACCTCTGAGCCTTTCACTACAGCTCTCTCACCTCCTGAAAGTCTACTTATTTTCCTATTTTTACTTGCAGAGCCTGTTCCTTTTCCTACCCTTAATAAATGCAAATCCTCACTACGTTTGCACTTGACTTGTCTATGCTCAGGACAGAAAGAAGCTAGGAACCACCTCAAACGGGAGACTCCAGCACCCCACAGCCCATAACACACTGCATTCCAGGGCCATGCCAGCGACTCAGGGAGACCGGGACAGCGGCGGGAAGAGGATACACACTGCACAGGCAGCGCCGTGGCTCAAACATTCATCACCATTAATTTTGTTTCCTGTTGTCCCTCTCAATTTATTCAGAGAGCTTCATTTGCTCCCTTCCCCTGCGTGAACTGGTGGACAGACACAGTCCCAGGGTCCCTGTCAGGTAATGAAAAGGTCTAAGGTGCTTTCCATTAGAAAAGACTTGAGAAAAAAAAAGAAAAGAAAAAAAGAAAAGACTTCAGGAAACTTTGTCTCCATTCTGAAGAACACTTCCTGATCGTCTTTCTCTTCCTTAAAAAAAAAAAAAAGATTTCTGTGTTTTATTACACAAATACATTTTTGCAGTAGAAACATTAGAAATTATAAGTAAATGCAAAAATGACAGAGAAATCATCATAATCCTCCTCCCTGGGAAAAGTCACTGCAGAGATTTCCTGCGTCTTCCAAGGCCCTGGAGTTCATGCACATGTTTTTTTGCATACACATATATGCACACATTTTTAACCAAAGTAGGACCATGCTGTAACAGTTTCAAAATTTGTTGCTTTTCATTTAACATTCTATCATTAACATCTCCTTATATCATTAAATGTATTTTAACAATATATAACTTTTATGTCAGTAACACATTCTGTTTTACGGGTGTGCCATAATTTAATTAACTATCTGGTATTCATTTACCTTGTTTCTGATTTTAAATACATATTATAAGTGATTCTTTGATGAATACACTTCTAGTTAAATCTTGACACACATCTGTAATTCTGTGTTTGGTTTTGTTTTTCTGTAGTACTGAAGATTGAACCCAGAGCCTCATACGCGCTGGGCTGAGCTACATCCCCAGACTTTGACATTAAAAAGGGACAAAAAGAAAGTGGGGTGGTGTGTTCTGTTATGGGTAATGGGTTTGTGTAGACATAAGCAACTCTGATGTGAGTTTATACAATCACTCTGAAGGAGAATTTCAGCAATATCAGATGCCTAAAAAGGCATGAAAAGATTACAGATTGCCGAAATTGTCCTTCAGAATGATTGTATGGAATAGACTCACATCAGAGTTGCTTATCTCTGCCCATCATAACCACCAAAAAAAGCTGACATCAGCAAACAGAGAAAATTTCACTTCCTTTCCTATTTGGATGCTCTTTATTTCATTCTCTTGCCTACTTACACTGGCTAGAATTTCTACTACTCCGCTGAACAGGAGTGGCGAAAGCGTGATCCTTGTTCCTGATCTCAGAAGAAAAGCTTTCAATTTTTCCTCATTTACGACAATACTGTCTGCGGGTAAGTCACATGTGTAGTCTTTATTGTGTTGAGTTACATTCTTTCCATACCTAATTCGTTGAGTTTTTTTTTTTTAAATATATGAACGGATGCTGAAATTTGCGAACTATTTCCCAGCATCTAAAGATGATTTATTTTATTTTTCATTCTGGGTATGTGATGAATCACATTTACTGGTGTACATTTACTGAACCATCCTTGCATCCTATAGATAAATCTAACTTGCTTATGGTGAATGATCATTTTAATGTACTGTTGACTTCAGTTCGTTAGTATTTTGTGGAGGATCTATGTTTACCTGGGATACTGGTCTATAAGTGTGTCCTTGTAGTGTCTTTGTCTGGCTTTGGTATTAGAGTAATGCTAGTCTCATAAAAAGAGTTTGGAAGTATTCCTGCCTCTTCAGGTTTTTGGAAGAGTTTGGGAAGTGTTGGGATCAGTTCTTCTTTTAATGTTTGGTGGAATGCGAGCACATGCCTGTAATCACAGTCATCCAGAAGAATAAGGCAGGAGGATTCCAAGTGTGAGACCAACTCGACCAACTTAGCAGAACCTTGTCTCGAAGTAAAGTAAAGAAGGCCCAGGGACGTAGTTCAGTGGCAAAGCACTTTTCTAGCATGTGTTGAGGCCCTGAGTACAATCCCTAGTTCTACAAAGAGAATTTTTTTGGGTAGAATTTGGCCATGAAGCCATCAGGATATTGATACTAAAGTGCCACATGAGCAGGACCTCCCAGCACTGGGCGCTGTTCCACTGTCATGCTGGGGGCACGCTGTTGCTCATCCAGAGTCCTCTGCAGTGGAAGAGAACAGCCTCCTCGATTCACTGTCTAAGCTCCATTCTGGAGATTGAAATTGGTTTGGTTGTATTTTATTTTAATATAGAAATATCTCAAAGTCACCTCAATCACAGATATAGGAGAGCAAATCACCTTTGAAATACGGAAGAGGAGAAGGAATGCCAGAAGATTTTAGGGACCTCTGGGGACAGTCAGGGTAGCACCTCTCAGGAGGGTGGCTAGTAGCGCATTCCCATGGAAATGGAGTATAGTCAGACCTGTCCAGCCTAAGCGGAACGTGGGCTGGCTCTAGTCAGGTGGTAGACACCTGAGCCCTTACTCAGCCCCTCTGGGGCTGGCTGTGCCCACACTCTGCGAGTGGCGGTGGTGGTGGTGTGGATGGAGCCACTGACTGGCTTTCTCCGGGGCCAGCCCTCCTTGTTCTACTTGCTCCCAGATGACTCACCCTGTGTGTGCTGGGTGAGTCAGGGCCTGGGGCTGAGCACCTGTTACCTGTGGATGACTGGGGTGAGCCAGGTGCACCTCACTCTGTTACCAGTGTGCTGCTTACTGTCCCAGGCGTGAGATGCCGTGTTACAAGGGACCCAGCCCTGTCCTCTATAGAGCCAGTCCCAGCCCCATAACATGTTTATATTTTCCTATTGTTTGATTTCTCAATACACACATCCTTCCTCCTTTCAAAACAGCTAGAAGTCATTTGTTTACTTTTAAAATTAGTGTAGATCTGAATTCATTTTGTTGCAGGCCTAGCCGTGACTGCAGTCAGCCAAGGTGTCAGGAAACTAGAACCGTGAAGTGAAGGCCTTTGACTCAAGAAATAGCAATTCGGATCTCCTTGTCAGTGTTATCACGGCAGGTTTGTTTTGTTTCAGTTGACTCCCCAGCTCTCAGTTCTGGAAGCCAACTGACTTTCACCACACTCCAACCCAAATTCCCCAGGAAAGAGTCCAGCTGGGCCGATTGGGTGGTATAGCACCTTGGTCCACTCATTTGGGTCCCAGCTATGTCCAGGAGGCTAAGGTCCCGTAGCACAAAAAAGCGGGGCCCTGGATAGGAGAGACACCCCCTCCAGAGACTGTATGCAGGACGAGAACAGCATTTTGGGGAGAAGAGACATGGTTAAGTATCATGCTGCCCATTCAAGGTGACACTGAGATCTATAGAAAAAGCGCAAACTCATCAGCAAAGCTGGCCCACGCACAGTGTCAGCAGAAATGACTGCTGTGGCTCCCTGCAGATCCTCCCAAGGGCACACTTGACAGCTGTATGACAGTCAGGTAAACCAGTCTCCTCAACACACCTCTGTCCCGCTGCCTCTGAGCTGGGCACTGTGGGCTGGGTAGGGGAGGTCAAGGGACGGGCCGGGTAGAGCCCACTACTGCTTAGTCCTGAGAGACTGATGAGATTAGAGCTGCAGGAGCAGCTGCACAGAGACCCTGGCAGCTATTCTTCAGTGGCCTTTTGTAGTTCTTAAAACTAGCATCTAATCAGGATGGGAGAAAACATCCTCATCCCATCAGCTAATCTGAGTACACAGTACAATCCCATATGAGTAGTTCCCAACATGATCTGGGATGAAAATATACATATATCATTTAGGGAGTTTTCTGGGATCCCCCCCAAGGCCTGTCCACTCCTGGAGGGATCCACGTGGGAAGAGACCACTGCTGACATGTCCATGGTACCCAGACCACACGTTCTAGGAGTGTCAGAGATGGTCGAGCAGGCTGCCACGGGAATCCCGCAGGCTGGGCAGCAGAAGTGTGGCAGACAGTGTTTCCTAAGCACTTGCCAAGTACGGGGTTCTGACCTCCAGCCCCAGGACAAAGGGGAAGACATAGTCCTGTCTCTGGAAACTGAGCATCTGCAGGCACAGGAAAGACATATGCAGGTTGGAAAGAGCACAGAGGTGGGAAATATCTCTAGAAGGCCAAGGGACGTAGTCACTGGGCCTCCGAGAAGTGTGTGGAGACGGATGGCAGTCCTTCAGGGGTTTGGGGGCTTCAAGGAGGTGAAAGAATGAGGTTGGCAGAGGCGAGGATGAAGGTGAAGGTTACAGTTGGGACCGAAGAGTGTAGGCTTTACAGATGGGAATGGAGGGGGAAAGTTAAGAAATATAAGATCAGAAATGCAAGGTCTTGAGTGGCAGGCTAAGAGAACAGATACTATCCCAAGAGTAATGGGCACTGCAGAAGATTTTTGAGTGAGGGGATGAGTTGGAGATGAAAGTAGTAGTTAGGGATGAAATATCTGGAAGTGATGTGTATGTGGATTCCAGGTTTGAACAGAAACTCCTGGAGTTGAGAGGAACAGGTCAGAAGCTATGGCAAGTAATTCAGGATCCAGATACCTAGAGCTTGGATTAGGGAGATTTAGGAATAGACATTTGACATGTTATAAAGATGCCACAGAACTTGCTAGCTCCTTTGCCATGGAAGGAAGAGAGAAGATGTCAAATTTGAATGGCAAAATAGTACCGTGGCAGAAACAGGGAATGTTTCCCACATCCACATGTTCCTCAAGTGGCAAAAATAGGGGGTAATCAATGAACTCTATGCGGTCTGCCCTTAAGGAACACACATCCCTTTCTCTTATCCCCAGCTTCTCCAGGAAAGGCCCTAAGGACCATCCAAGATGCATCACAGTAGAGGTGATAGAAGGATAAAGAGAAAAGACAATTCCGTTGCCAGCCCTGTAATTAGTACTTTACTCACATTTTGAGAAATCCTTAAAATAACCCAAAGAGCTCTGGGAGAGGGGTGCAGGGCTTGGCTGCTCAGGGAAGGGACTCCGAGCTTGACGGCGCTTCAGGTTGCCTGCATGCCTGGCCCCGAGCGGACAGGCAGACAGACGGGCTGAAGAAAGTCCTTATGGGGAGCAAGGTCAGTCTTTGGCTAGCAAGTCGCCTTTTGCTCTGCCTGTCCGGAAACTGAGCAAGGGTAGAACCTCTGTCAGGATGTCAGGAAGAAAAGGGATCTGGGGCACAGATGGGGACTTTATTTTTGGCTGTGTTAAGTTTGACAGGATAGTGAGACCTCAGGGAGACAGGAAAATCTAAGCTTGGATGGGAGGTCAGGGCTTGAGTCTAAGGCTTGGGGTCACCCGACAGAGACTATGTCTTGAGACCATTGTTCAAGTTCACTCCTTTTTAGAGCTAAGCTGACATTGGTTTCTCTCAAATTTGCATTCTCATCTCAGTTGGATTTTCTTGTAGGCATAATAAGATGGCAGATGAATTCTAATGAGAAACTCAATGGAAGAGGAAAGAAGCAGAGTCTTCCGAGAGCCTCAGGAGGAATGCAGCGCTGCCGACACTTGGCTTTTTAGCCCAGCAAGACCCATTTCTTGTGGTCTTATACCATCGAGTTTTATTGTTACAGCAACAATAAAAAATAAGTACAGGGCTCTACCTACCCTTGTCCCGTTCCCCACATCTGATCCATTTCTGCTTTTCTTGCACGCTTATTATTTGTACTTGTTTATGGTGTATAGTTTCATTACGCATTTTTGTCATCACTGTTTTAAAACTACAAGCTCCTTGAGAGTAAGGCCTATCTTTGTTGTGTTTTGGTTTTTGCTTTTCGAACATATATCTGAAGCACCAAATACATTGTTCCTTCCTTTAAGAATCTGACCAATTATTTATTGGACTGTCTAAAAGTGGAAGCAGCCGACTGAGCAAGGAAATAAAACAAGAAGAGAGATGGTGTGAAGCAAAATATGGGATCCCATTAATTTGTCCTCTGTCAAACTGAAGCCAAAGAATCACATCGGTGGCAGGATGGTTTATTGAGATGTTTTCACCACCTTTCTTTCCTCTCATTTCCAGCTCACTTCACTGAGGGAAGTTTCATCTTCCCTCAGTTAGAGGACTAGGGGCAGAGACCAAGGGGACAAGAAGAGGTTAGGAGGTCACTGGCTCCTCCCCAGTTTGTCACAGCCTCAAAGGGATGCATCTCGTTTGGAAGGGAGGGAGCGAGGAAAGCTTCAAAGGGGCAAGGAAGGTGGGTCCCCAGAGCCCAAGAAAGGTAGCGGTTTCCTATGAGCAGCAGGGATCTGAGTGCCGCTTGGTGAAGGGCCTCAGAGGGGAGCACTATAGGCCAGAGGTTCCTTGAATCACCCATGACACCCTGGCCCCATGCAGAGTGCAGGAGCTGAGAATGTGAGGTGTCAGGGATAGAGCAGGGGGGGATCTCCAGTATCTTCACAGCCCCCCAGGGTTTTGACCTGGGACCTTTATGAACCAGGCGGAATGGAGGGAGACAGAGTGAGGGGGCCCTGTGATCCCCAAGATGTACCTGCCTTCCGACTAACTCATCAGGAAGCAGAGACAGTGGTTGGGATCTGAAATATGCTGATTTCAAACAAACCTCATAACACTGTGCGTCCAAATTTTGGACTAGTATTCAAAATGATGACAACCCTTTCGGGTTTAAATGAAGATTTTTTTTAATCTCAGGGTGGATACCTGGGTAGGGATGGTGTTAAAGAGGGTAGTGAGTCCTTGTTGTGTAGCTCAAGGAGTGGGGAGAGGATGAACCGGGGATGCTGGTAGATTCTGTGGCTGCGCTAGGTTGGAAGCACATACTCCGTCTCATCGGGGAAGAGGCACAGATACATCAGAAGGCAGCTCCAGATGCCAAGGGTGAAAAGGATTCCTGGGCCTGGTGTGGAAGTTTCCTGCTAGGTGAGGAGAAAGGCAGGCCCCTGAGGCAAAGTCAGGTCTACGGCTGGTGGGGCGCCCTCCCCACCAGGGGAACCTCTGGTGGGCAGCCTCAGGCTTGGCCACCCAAGTCCTCCTTCCTGGTGCCACGACCTCTACAACTGAGTGGTTGTGCTGAGTGGCAGAGTCCACTACTGTCCCTACTCCCTGCACAACCACAGGTGGGGCTGGATAAGAAGCAGCTGGAGCTGCTCTTGGGAGAACAAGACACCCGTTGAGATGAGGTACTGCTTGTATGGGTCTACCTACCCCTGATTGTAGTTGGTCTTTAAGGCACACAACATACATTTCTCCTGCAGAGGACAGAAATGGCACAAGAAAGATCATTTTTCCTTGGTCCAAGGTGGCCAACCTGCCGGGCACCTCATCAAGCCTTGCTATAGGAAAGGACAGAATAATACAGTGGAACTTGGGAGCAGGCACATCCAGGATCAAGTCCTACATGGTCATGGCTTAGGAAGATCCACAGGTATAGGAGGCAAGGCAGGTAAGGAAGGACTCCAGCCTAGGGAGGCACCCAAGGACCAGTAGTGGGGTGGTGCCAGCCCCCTTTGCAGCAAGAGCTCAGGGGAAGGCAGGGCAGAGGGG
Source organism: Hystrix cristata (assembly GCA_004026905.1). Taxonomy (NCBI): domain Eukaryota; kingdom Metazoa; phylum Chordata; class Mammalia; order Rodentia; family Hystricidae; genus Hystrix; species Hystrix cristata. The sequence goes on along the minus strand of PVJO010001672.1, from coordinate 143,428 downwards.
CCGGGGTTCCAGCACTAGTGCTGGGCTCAGCTAGGGCTTCACTTACGCAGCAGCTCCTACACTGAGCAAGGGAATCCAGTGTGTCCTTTTTTGATTTTTGTGGTGCCATCATCTTTTTCTGAAGAGGCAATGGTGTGCCATTAGCTCCATCCATTTTTTTGAGCCTGAGCTGGGGATCTATGTCAGCTGTTCCCATCAGCCTGAGGTCCTGCTGTTCCTTTGATCCTCTTCGAAGGGGACTGAGGGTCAAGGAGAGGTGGAGAGTTGGGGAGAGAATTTCTATCAGTGCACAGGTGGCCGTGGAAGGCCTTGACTCCAAGCTATTGGGGCAGTACAAGCCAAGACAACTCCTTGAGAAGTCTGACTGTCCTCTGAATCGAGGACATTCAGCAAAGAGAAAGAGGGAGATTCTTTAGGGATGAGGAGAGATGGATCCAAGTTATACTTACAGTTTGTTGTCCTTCCGTATATTTATTAAAACATTCATCTTTTCATCCATATCCTTCTGCATTTCCTTCAAGAGAGAATTCAAGACTAGAACCTTCATTTTGAAGAGCTTTTGAAATCCTCTCTCTCTCTCTGTCCCCCCACCCCCACATCTTACTTCCTCAAGAACCTTTACTAGACATGGCTGAGGTAGTTGATGGACTATCCATGACAAGGACCTAATCTCCCTCCATCCTTCCCTGTTCCATGATGAGACCAAAGCACAGGCAGCCATTAGGGGACTTGTCCAAGGTCTTTAAGTGAGTTACAAGCTGGACACTGACCTCAGATATGAAACACATAGCTGCTTTGGTTTGATGTCTATAAGCTGATGGGAGCAAGAGAACCAATCTTGTGACCTCAGAGACACTTGACTCCTATGTTCTGACCCTGGCCTATGTTTTTGCTTGCTCTATTTTTCACCCAGTCCTGGCAGAGATGGTTAATACAAAGTAAAACTGTCAGTTGCTACAGTGACATAGCACACTTACTATTCACAAAGAACTGGAAGAATAAAAAAATTCTTGGCAGAATTTAATAAAATCTGTCCTTGGAAAACTGGATAGAAATAGTGCACATGAAAAAAATTCTAAGATGACAGAAGCTACAACTGATGATATTTGTTATGGGGAAAAAACCAGATCAGCCATCATGAAATATGAGTGAAAATCATTTACTCCAATAAAAGTAATTCTCATAAAAAAGAGACGGCTGGAACCGGTTTAATCTGTGGTAGAAAATTAATCAAGGAATTATATTCGTTGGGGGAAGAGGATTTCAGATGATATTTTGAAAGCATTTTTTCAATGTTAGCATAAATTTTGAATAAAATATTTGTAGCCATAGTGTCAAAATATCTTGAGGTCAAATGCCCCTTAGTTCAAAAATGTCAAAGTCAAAATGTCTCAGGTTTTTACAAGTCTTACCACTTCAAACTCACCACGCTTCAAACTGATCCCCTTTCCTTTTCTCTATTCGCTCCATTTCCCCCTACTCTCGTCATTGCCACCACTTCCTTCTAATCATCCGAAGCATGACTCTGGTGTCACCCTGGCTTGCCTCACCATATTGGCTTCATTGTCAGGATTGAATCTCTTGCCAAGAACTTTACGTTTCCTTTCATGTATCTTTCAGATTTACCTTTCCCTTCTTTTCCTCACTCACCTCTCTTGCCTGGGGCCAGAGGCAGCATCCTGTCTGTTGTTCTTACGGCCAGACTGTCCTACCTGCTCCCTCCCCGCCCAGGCCACCTTGCCACAGCTGCTCCCAGCACATTCTCCCATTAAGAATCTCTGGAGGCCTCTTGCTGCTTACACAGCCAAGTCCCAGCTTGTGTGCTGTTTTTCAAAACCTTCATCGCCTGCTGACTCTGTGCCCCGCAGTTCTATTTCTCACAGCTTCCCCAAATGATCCCACTTCATGACTAATCTCCCCACTGACCAGAAATGCAACTGTCCATCCTGCTTCCTGCTGTGCTCAAGCTGTCCCCTGCCTGAAATAGCCTCCTTCGTGCCTCTCCACACCCAGCCCTGCTCACTCCCAAAATGCTTGGGGTGTCTCATTTTAGTATGGAAATACCATGAGCCCTTTGAAGACAAATTTGGGCAGTACATAAGAATATATTAAAAAAACCAACATTCTCTCCCCTTTTGGTACATTTCTTTCCAGGTTTTTTCCTATACATTTACATACCTACTTTTTTACCTAGTGGAGATTGGCCAGTACACATTATTTGTGTCTTGCTTTTTTAGTTCTTATAAGCAATCTTTATAAATATTGTCTTTAATAGTTCCTGATTTTCTTTATAGGGATATACCATAATTTATTTGGCTGTTTCTCTATTGTAGAAAACTGGTTGTTTCCAAAATGCTATTATAAATAATCCAGTGGTGAACATTTTTTATATATACTTGTGCTGGCATTTCTAATTGTTCTCATGCATTAAATTCTGAGAATTTACAAGTTTATGTATTTCTTGATGCCTATTACCTAGTAACAGTCCAAGTTTGTACAAATTTGTGCTGTCAGCAGTATAAGAGCATTTTTGTCTCATTATATAATTTTCATAAATGTAAAAGTCGCTTATTTGAGTGTAACAATTATATCACCCACATGTATTTGACTATTCATGAGGTAAAACATTTTTAACATATTTATTGCTTTCTAGTTATATTCTCCTCTGTGGATTGTCTACTCGTGCCCTTGCTCATTTTTCTATTTGGGTCTTGTTTGTTTCTGTGAGCTCTGTATGTTATGGATAAAAACCTTTTGTCTAGACTTACCAGTTCATAGAAAATTATTTCCCCAAACCATTGTTGTTTTTAAATTCTGTTGATGGTGGCTGTCATATTTCTTTAAAAAAAACTTATAGTGTGACTTATTTATAGTTAAATGTATCAGTACTTTCTCAGAGATTTCTTCTATTGTAGTTATATTTAGAATATCCAGTTAAATTTTTACTTATAACTTTTTGTTTTTTCTTAAATTCTCCTTACAGCCTACTTCTATTTACAGTACTAACTGAATTGTTTTTTCTTTGTGTAGGCAAGTGATATTCTTAATATTATTATATACTTCTTTCCTTCTAACTGATGTTTTAAAAATCACCTTTGTCAACCAAGATACATCATGTATAGGTACAGAATTAATGTAATGAATGTGACGATTGTATGTAGAATGTACCAATACATGTTCTTGGTTTAAAATAAAATTAAAAAAAAAATCACCTTTGTCATATTTTATATTTGATAGAACTGTGATTCTCTGCCTTAAGCACGTATTGGAATCACCTGGGTAATTTGAGAACTACTGGCGCTTGGATCTCGCCCCTGAGTTCCCCAATCCAACTGTTCTGGGATGCAGCCAGGGTGTAAGGGGGAGACGGGGTCAGAAATCACTCGGAGGAGATTCTGTGTGCAGCCAAGCTTGACTGCTGCCACCGAAGGTTTAGGACCTGGTTCTCAGCCCAGGGCAAACATCAGAATTGCTTGCGGGGTTGTAAGCAGCTCTGCTTCACTTGGGACCGTTTAATTCAGTTCCTCTAGGCTGGATATTTTAAATCCCCACACGGGGTTCTCAGTGCACCCTTGGCAGAGAGGCTGTTACAGCGTTCCCTATTCCTGCATTTATCTGGTTACCCCTCGCTGCACCACCCTGACCAGGTAACTGTGGCTTTATAATGAATTTTAATTATCTGGTAAGGATAGTGCCCCCTTACAACTCTTGACAAGTTTGTAGCTATTTGCCTTGACCCGTTTGTGCTTCTACGTCAGTGCTTCTCAAACTTTTACCTGGGGCACCACAATACAAGGACCCAGTCTCCAATGTAATCTTCTAGGCTCAACTTGACTCACTCTTCTGTGAGGACTTCTTCTTGTTATTCTAGCCCACATTCATTGCTCAGGTCTCTGAGTTCCTAATTACCTGGCTGCCTGCAATTGTGCTTGCAATTCTTTCTTGCAAGGGGGTTTGGGCCTCCTACCAGGTTATAAGCACCTGGAGGGCAGGGTCCGGCATCTCTTTCAGTTTCCAATGTGGTCCCGACCCGATGGAAGGCTCTCAGTAAAAGCTTACCTTCATGATTTCCACGAATTCATGAAGCTTATCAAAATCTTTGTCCATTATATCCTTTATCTAATGAGGAAGAAAAGCACAGAGAATGTTACCGGAGCCAGTCATGGTATCTTTGGGGTGTTTTAAGCAAAGGACAGCAGCTGTACCCCTGGAATGGACTAACAGGGTCCACTAAAGTTACTTTCTTTCCGCGCAGACTGTGAATGGGTTAGGGTGCATGTATCGTCAAGTCACCCGCTGCCAGCCTTGGCGTGGCTTAGTTGTGGCTGTGGCAAGGCTTATACACGGAGCTCAGAGCACAGCTTCAGTGCAGTCACAGCGTCTTGCTTGACTGTTCCCTCCCGCCCTAAACAGGCTGCAGGTGGTTGTGTCATAGAATCATGAGTTCTTGGTATGCAGCTCACCAAAGGGAGGTGATTGAGGAGGCTGCACCTGGTTCCTGATGGCCCCTATATTCCATGTCAACCCCTCACTCGGCTTTATCACTGAGGTGCACGCCAGCCTCATCACCTCAGCCAGTACCAGCGAACCGCTTAGACCTTTCAGTGATACAAACAGCCCGCTGCAGCACGCAGGCCGGCCGAAGGTTTGCCACGACTGTCCGAGGCCCAGGGGAGTTTGTGGTCATTCAGCAAATGCGTTTAGGGATCAAACAAGTAAGACATGAACGTCCTGAGATGCCTACCCCATAAGCATTATAGGGGGTTATGTAAATCTGCTTTTTCTATGCAATCCCTCGTTTCTTTCACTTTCCAGAGTTAGGAATTGCATTGTTTACAGCTATACTTTCTCTCCATGTTATGTAAAGCCTTATTCTGTTACCTGTTTTATCTCCTCCATTTTTTCCTTGAGTTCTTCTCTCACCTCCCTGAGTTCATTCTGAGGAAGTAAAAACGAGGGAGAGGGAGTAAACAAAGATCTTGGATGGAAGGAACTTTTCATGGGAGGAAAGGGCAGGTCTCAAGGGCATTCCCAAAAGAGGAGCAGAGTGAAACTTCCAGAAGGAGGAGAGAAGGATCCTAAGATAACGGGGTCAGAGGAACTGCAGATGTCATGGGCCTCCTAACCCTGCACACGGCAAAGAGCACACTGTCCCTTCCAGAAGGCCTGCCCCAAATCCTCAACCTGAAACATTACACAAACTCATTCAGCAAAATAAATTATCTGTATAACAAGCATGAAGCCCTGAGTTTGATATCCAGGACCCACCCCCCCAAAATCTGTAATTCTCAAAAATGTTGTGAACAGACAAAGAGTGAAAAACAATTTTGGATTAAAGAAGAGGGAAGAAACACAGCATCTAGAAGCAATGTGTGATTCTGGATTAGGTCCTGGCCCAGAAAGATGGGTTTTTTTGTTATTGTTGTTGTTTGTTTTTGTTTTGAAAAATATCAGTGAACCAACTGGTGAAATGAGAGTAACATCTACAGATTAGTACTGTATCCATGTTAATTTCCTGATGTTGATAATTCCACTGTGGATTTGTAAGAGAAGGTTTTTGTTTTTAGGGAATATATGCTGATGACTGGTAGAAATTTACTCTCAAATAGTTCAAAATATATACATACAGTCATCCCAGGTATCCATGGAGGGTGGTTCCAAGATCCCCCATGATGTAGAGCAGAAGAGACATCTGGGAAGGGGACATACAGGCTTAATGCCCACCCAGTGTGTGGAAAAGGACAACTTGGAATAAGAAGTCACTTGCAGCTGCTCCTCGGCGTCTGGGGAGACTGGACAGGGACTCCTGCAGATGCGCACATCCCTATGTAAATGGTGTAGTATTTGCATATAACCTGCGCATATCCTCCCGTGTACTTTAAATCACCTCCAGATGTAAATGCTACTAGGTAAATAGTTGTTATACTTCATTGTGCAGAGAATGATAAGAAAAAAGTCTATACATGTTCAGACACAATTTTCAGTACAGACAATTTTTTTCCAAGTATTTTCAATCTGAGGTTGGTTGAATCAAAGATGTGGAACCAATCCATGGATATGAAGGGCTGATTGTGTGTGTGTGTGTGTGTGTGTGTGTGTGTACAGAAAAAGAAAGAGACAGAAACAGAGAGGGAGAGGAAATAAAACAACCATGATAAAATGCCAACACTGAGGTATCTAGGTGAAGGCTATCTTAGTATTCACTGTACCATTTTCCCTGAATTTTATGTAAGTCTACAATTGTTTCAAAATAAAAGGTTAAAAAGGACCCAGAGAGAACCAAGTCTCAAGGCTGTAAGTGCCACCCAGACGCCAGCAGGCCCGTCCAAGCCTCACTACCCCGAGCCGCGTGGCCTGCTGCCTGGCTCACACACTGACCTTTAGCTCCTGCGTCATCCCTGCTTTGGTGAACGGCCCTTTGGTTTTAACTTCTTTGAAATCGTACGTCTGTGATTGAAACAGAAACACAGGACACTGGAAACTGCTGAAGCGAGTGGGATTGCAGAAGCAGGACAGATCACCCCAAGTTTCTGTCCCTCTCCAGGGACAGAGCCCAGAGATGAAGGCTGCCGGCCCTGCCTGTGAAGAAGCTTCCTCCACCCTCCTCCTCCCTCTTTGAAGCCATCTTGTTCCACCTGCGTATCTGATTGGTTACTCGCGTGAAGGCCTCTGAGAGCAAAGAACCTGGCTCTCTCATTGCATCCCCCGCACCTGGGACAGATCTTGGCCACCAGGAACAGAAAATGACCCCCGATTCCAAGTCACCTCCCCATGGATTTCAGGCCTGGCTGCTGGCATGGCCACAAACACACTTCTTACTTTGGTTGTCTCTGGCTTCAATTTCCAGCAAACTGCCTTGTAGTTCTTGTTCTGCAGAGAGAGAAAACATTAGGACTGGGGGAAGATGATAACATCCAGCCCTTGCAAGAGGACTACCCAGCAACCCTGCCTGCCTAGCTGCGCTTGTGCACAGGTGCATGTGTTCCCCAGCACCTGATCTGCTTGGAGACAACTCCGCTCTGCTCACGTTGTCCTGATGAGCACACACCTGCCCGTTCAGCAGGCGGAGGGAGCCCTGGAGAGAGCGAACTCTAAGGAAGCCTTATAAGAATTGTTTCAGGAGTATGGCCCTTAGGGATGGAGCCAAGTTCCAATCTCAGCTGTTCTCTCTTGTAGTTGCCAACTTGCTCAAATTTATTTCCTTGTCTATGAAATGGAGGTGATAATCATATTTATCCAGTAAGCTTATTTTGAACCTTGGACCTGCCAGCTGGAGGGGGGCACGGTACAGGCCTGGCCTGGGGTATGGAGCTGGGAGCAGCTGGAGGAGCAGAGTGTTACAGGGTGGGAGTCGGACGAGGTCTCTTCCTTCCCACCCTATTAATCTCACACTTCTTCCAGGCTGAGAGGCCACTTATGCTAACAACAGAGAAAGAAACATGGAAGGTTTATTGGCGCATTCTTGGTATCCTCCCTGCCCCATCTCCACTCATAGGCGCTCAGAGGCCCCACATCGTCCAGCAGTGTTCCTCCTTTACCAGGTCTGTCTTCTTCAGTTCTGCCCTCTTGGCCATGATGGAGGAGGCCACGGTGTTCTTCAAATCCCCCACCTCCCCACAACAGCCCCCAGGGCCAGCCCACTGTCCTATGCAACTTACAGGCCAAGGGGAGGGCTGAGTGACTTCTTCTTTATGTGTGGAACATCTGAGGTCACAATGCTGCCCGGAGTGTCACCGCAGTTTTGGGCCTGGCTGTCTCAGCCACTGAGATGAGGGGCTCAGGCCAGGTTTGAAAGCCACAAGGTCCCCCTCCTGTGGTGGGAGAAGGCTCTCCTGGGAAGTCCATGGCGGTCATGTCCAAGGCACAAGGCGCACCTCCCGGGAATCATGGCTCTTCCTGGAAGGAGAACTCACCTATGACTGGTGGAGCTGTTGCCACAGACGAATGGCTTCCAGAGTCCACTTTCCACCTCTGCTGTGCTTTCCAGACATGAAACTCTACCCGTCTCTTCTCCTGGTTTTTCTAACGCAAGGAAAAGGGTTGAGGCAAGAAGCACTATGGGCACAGGGCTGAAGGTGAGAAGCCTTTAGGAAAAAAGACTACTAAAGAAAAGGGCAGCTGTAATGCATGCTTAAAGTGGAGACGCAAAGGCACTTGGTGTCACATGGGACCTAATATCATTTGGAATCTGGCTTCATAAGCCTGATTTCTCTTTTCCTCTTTTCCCAGGCATTCCACTCCCCTCTCTCCTCTTGTTTCAAAGACTACAGTTGGCTTAGAGCAGGCCAGTGTGGGCTCTCTGGGAGCAGACAGCCCAGGAGCACAGGAGCTGATGCACACAGCATGTGAGTCACGTGCCCGCACCAGGAAAGGCTCTTCACACTCACCCTCCCCTTTCATGCTTTGCCTGCCCCAGCCAGAGGAAGGCCCTGGAACTTCCTCTGGAGCCGCTTGCTGCTTCTGTTTTTGATGCATTTCCTAGGTGGTGATTTCCAGCCCCCGGCCCAGTGACAGCCATGAATCGTACTCCATCACAGCCCAGGGGGAGAATGTGTCTGTCACCGTTCACAGGGGCAGGGTGGTGATGGTGAGCTCGCCATGCTCTATTTCTTCGTGTGTAAATGGGGAGCTGCAACTGTTAGGTTCCTAGCTCAGTCCTCCCAGATCCACTGGCCACATGGTGAGGAAACCCTGACAGGGCCGAGCAGGGAACTGTGATAAAAATGACTGACTCCCTACCAACATTTACCAGCTCTGTGAAAGTGGGCACCTTCTCGTTCCTCTTGCTTTGGATTGAGGGCCTCATGGATATGTAGCAAAGTTTGCTTTGCTCAGCCACGTAGTTTTTAAATGAGCTGCCTTCTAGCCAAACACAGCACATGAGCTCACTGGCCCGTGTATTAGGAAAGTGGATCTAAAAGAATCAAGGTTTCTCTGGGCATGGCCTGTAATCCCAGCACTTGGAAGGCTGAGGCAGGACGTGATTTTGGGACCAGTCTGGGCTACATAGTGAGTTCAAGGTCAGCATGAACTACATAGCAAGACCTTCTCTCAAAAAACAAAAGGCAAACAAAAATCAGACTTCAGTGTGAAACTTGCTGTACACACACACACACACACACACACACACAGAGGATATTATCATTTGGACAGAGACTTAGCAACAGACCTACAGCTTTGGGCTTGTTTCTTCTCACAGTGTATACTATTCATGTGTCCAAATACATGATTGTTGTTGTCAATATATCCAGGAAGGGCTAGAGAAATCCATTTGGTGAACCTGGCAGAGTCACATCCTTCTTTAAGAATATCTTGCAACTACATGAGGACTAGGTTGAAGCGGCATTGCAGCACTGGGTGCCGTTGCAGTATGACTGTTCCACGGGAGCTGTAGGCTGTTCTTACCTGAAGAACCTCAGATCCCTTCAGAAGAATCTCCTAAACACTTCACGGCAGTCTGTTCGTCCCAGGGAAGGAGCATGAAGACCACTCGTGTCCTCTGGGGTTTGAGAGAAAAGGCCGTCCCCGACACAAAGGAAGAGGGAGCCCCAGCTGCTTTTCTCCGAGGTGATAGCATTGGGACTTCCTTTCCTTTGCAAAGTTCTTGGGCTTTTCTCTGTTCCATGAAGGTAATGTTGTGGACAGGCGGGAGGCCGAAGAGGGGATTTTAAAATGGCCTTAGACCTTTACGTCTGGCATCTTTTGATTCAGGGTACAAACTGCAGGGTGTGGCCCACGACCTATGCAGAGGCCCAGAGGAAGAAAATGTCCTGTGTGCTTAGGGGCCTATTTGACCACGGGGGCTGCAGTCTTCTAAAGCCCTCTGACCAGAGTGGGCTGCTTCATAAAGGTATCCAGGATCCCGATAGATGTGGTCTCCAATCAACCCTGAACTAGAATGACTCAACAAATGTGCCCTAGACGATTTGCTCTACTGACTCCTTGGCAGTTTACACCACAAAGTACTGCAGTATCTGGTGGCTGCCTTTAGCCAGAGACACTCTATGAGGCATTCTAGCCCCGGGGACCCTCGTTATGGTTTATACGTAGATGTCCCTCTCAAGCCTCATGTGAGTGTAGGTGGTGATTAGATTATGGGGATTTTTAACTGACAAGTTGTTATTTGTTGGATCTTGATGGAAGACACGGGTGACTGTGGGTTTGGCCTAGAAGGGTCCGTCTCCCTTCTGGCGCTTCCCTTTGCTCTCCGCTTCCTGCCATGAGCGGCGCTCCTCTGCCGTGCTGCTGGGCCACGCTGTGCCTTGGGGCCGGCAGACGGTGGGCCGAAACCTCTGCAAACCGTCAGGCAAAATCAGCCTCTGCTCTTAATTTGCAGGTGTTGGGTGTTTTGTCCCAGTGACAATGAAAGTGACTAAAACAAACCTCTTACATAAATTCTTTTAGAGATTTCCTATGATTAGTTTCCTGTATTGTCCTACTTGATTGATTTATAAACACCCTAGAAAGGTTTATTCTGTGCAGCATACAGATATCTTTCATTACTGGCACACTGATTACCATGCAATTTCTGATCATTTCTACAAATAGCAGTATATCAGACTTGGGCTGGAACCATAATCCTATTACATTGTTTCTGTGGAAAAACTATATTCAGTTTGTAGCATATGAACTCATAGTACCTTTACTTCAGGGACAAAATATAATCTGAACAGATCATTGTAACTCTCCAGCTATTTTAATACAACTGATGTTAAGTGAGAAGTCACAGCAAAAAGTATTGTGCGAGGATTACTGGCTTTTCTCATCACGATAGGACAGCCTTGCCAGGCCTCCCAGGACCCAGGGGAACCCGTTAGCCTGGTTCATAGTGGAGCTCTAGTTCTGTATGCAAGGTGACAACGTCAATCTTCCTGTTCAGCAAAGGCATGGCGGTGTACGCCTGCAGTCCCAGCACTGAGCGGGGCTGAGGCAGGAGGATCACAAATTGGAGTCCCACTTGGGCAGTTTAATGGGACCCTGTCTCAAAATAAAATATAAAAAGGGTTGTCGTATAGCAGTTCAGTGCCAAGTCCCTGGGTTCAATCCATTGTATTAAAAAAAAAAAATCCCCATTCATTCGGCACACATTTATCAGGAATTTACTATGTGTCATGTGCTCCGTAAGGTACCAGAGACACAGGATAAAGAAGACATGGCCCTGGCCTGTAGGAACTCGCTGTCAGTGGGGCCGAAAGAAGCACCAACACACCATTTTGACAAGATGTGGTAACTTCAGTGGAGCTCAGTGTCTTCCTTCTGGACCTCACTCCTGGCCTGGCGAGTGTTCTGGAACCTCAGCCCCTCCAGACCCGAGCTCTTTACATCGGGCGCAGGAGCCACGCAGGGCCATGCTGTACACTGAGTGTCTGACTTTGCTAATGCCGTCCTGTGCTGGGCCTCTAAACACAGCACGCTCCCTCCCTTTGTCAATGAGCGCCCCCTCCATGCTCTGGGGGGGTAGTTCATCACCTGGGCTTTCCTTTGAGCATAGAGTTCTTTGTCTGCCCCAGCAGAGGTGTTGCATACCAAATCAGTCCTCTGGCCCAGGTGCACCTCTTGTCACAGAACACCGCAGGTAGGACGGGACTGAAATCTGTATGTCCTTGAAAGCAAGAGGGTTTCTCCGAGCCCTGTGTATGTCATATTGATATTTCACCAAGTGCGAGTCTTTGCAGCTAACACACTCCTGTTCTCAGAGGTCCTGTGTGTTCCTGCTTCAGGGAAGAATGGAATAGTCATAAATGTAACAATCCTTGAGTTTTGTACACGTCTCACTCAGATCTCAGTAGTCAGAGTCAGAAAAATGGAAGCTCCACGTGAAGGAGACTCAGCAGGAACCCAAATCTGGAGCCTCACCTGGGTGCCTTCTAGCGCTCCCACGGGGCACAGTCTGCTTTACCGTCCACTTGTCCTGTCTCCCGCCTCCTTGACCCCATCACTCCACCTTCTGCAGCACAGCTCAGCTCTCCCTCAGTCTTGGCACTTGTGGCCTGCGCTCAGGGTGGCTGACCTCTGGGACAGCTGCAGGGTCTTTCTCTCTGGTCTTTTCTTTCAGGGCAGTCCCAGCAGGCGGCCCTGGGCTCTCAAGGCTCCTCCGTTTAGACCCTACCCCGGGGTGTTCTGATGCCAGATCCCTCCCTCCCTCCCCACCACAGCTACTGATGTCAAGGTAAATCTCCCAGGAAGACATTTCTCTTTCTCAGCTCAGCTTTATGAATCAGCCCATTCTGACTGCATACCTCCTCCATTCACGGTGCTTCCTCCCCTGGCATCCACCTAATGGGAAGGTATTTTGTCCATATCCTCCTAACCACTCATTCCTCCAGGAGGTTTCCAGACTTCCCCTTCTGAGTTCTTCCTTAGACATGGTCTCACGGGTTGCGGCTGGATTTTCTGGTTTGTTGCTTTCATGGTGGCCCTGCCAGCCTTCTTCCTTAAGGTTGATTCTAGAGCTGAGTGCTGAGTAATGGGGTGAGTACTCTGTGAAGGGGACATAGTCCCTGCTCTCAAGGTTTCAGTCTAGAGAAAGGAGATGGAGATGCGTGTTGAGTTGCAGCCCGGAGTGCCAAGAGCTGCCCTTGGGAGACACTGTGCAGGCTGCTGGGTGGGTCTGCCTGGCTTCTCAGAGGCCCCCACACACTTGCTGTGCATCTCTCTGGGTTTCTCTGAGCTCTGGGTGGGAAGCCTGCAGGCTAGCAAGGCCCTCCATTCAAGAGTCTTGCACAAGAAGCCTGGGTGAATGGCAGAATAACAAGGTGGCTGTTAGAAATGTTCTCTGGGGCAGGACTGTCAGATTCTCCTTTGTCCCCAGAGAGTGGTCTTGAGGGCTTGGCACAATGGGTTCCACCACTGGGTTGAAGTTGTATGAGGCCATCATGGCAGGACATTATTGTTGAAGAATTAACAACTTTTTTTCTCTTGCTTTTTTGCCCATCCTCTCTGGGGACGACTGGAAAGGGTTGAGGGCAGAAGAGTCTTCTAAGCTTTGCTTTCTGGGAATAGAGAGGACATTGGGCATAAACAGGATGCTGGGGGTAAGAACACAAACGAGCTGTTTTTATTTCCCCAGAATGAGTGCCATGGTCTCCACCCCAGACAACTGGCCAGGGGCGCGGGGTGGGGGGCGGCGGTGGCTCTGATATCATTGAAGCAGGACTCGTTGGGTGGGGGTTGTCATCTTCCCATGTCATGCTTTCCAGTGACCTGAGCTTGACTTGTTGCCCCTTCACTTCCTACTGTGTAGTCTTGAGCAAGTTATTTCACCTCTCTGAATCACAGCTTTCTCCCCTGTACGACGGGGATAATGGCAGAGTCTCGCTGGTGTGGTTGTTGTGAGGATGGGGCTGGGGTGGGGGGTTTGTACAGCCTGGGCCACATCTGTTGGCTTCTTTCCCCTCTCCTCCATTCTGTCCTTAGCTGCTCTGGCCCTTGAGGACTCCAGGGGTTTATTCCCCAGGGCTTTGACACTCTATACCCTCCCTCCACCAACAGGCAGCCTCCCGGCTGGCCGCCCTCCTGCACCTCTCTGATTATTCATTGCCTGATCCATGCTGCCCTCTCCCCAAGTTGGAGGAGGACGGGGATATTTCTGCTATATTCAAGCTGTATCCCTGGCACCCACAGTGGTCAGTGAGCACCAGGCACTGAGTATTTGCTTAGTAAAATCCACTGGTTTGGGTACCAAAAAGGAGAGTAGAGAGCAAGGCAGAAACCACCACAAGACCAGGCACAGCCTCTGCCAGAGGTGAGAAGCTTCCCACCCACAGGCTGCTGGTGTGTGACTCTGTCCTGTGTGCAACCATGCTGCCGTGGGGGCTGTTGCTGTTCCTCTGCACGGCAGGTAAGACCACCTGGGCCTGGAGAAGGGTGCATAGAGGTGGCTCTCCTCTGAGGTTCCTGGACAGCAAGGTTGGAGGGGAGACAAAGTGTAAAGAAATGAATGTTTTTCAACCTTCATTCTGGGGGTGGGGAGAGAAGGAAGCATCCATTCTCACCTCTCCCCAGTGTGCTGCCTCCGCCCCTGGCTGGTCCCCTCACCCTGCCCTCCTCATCCTGTCCTCATGAACCCAGGGGCCCAGGGCAGAACCCATTTGCTGTACTGCAGCCAAATTTCACCTACCTGGTTCCTTACCGATGCACTAACCAACAGAGACTTATTTGAGGCCTGGTAGTAGGTAATAGTCAGAAACAGTCCCTGGCTCCAACAAGCTTACGGTCTGGAGGGGTTCAAGATAGTCGCCAAGCAGATAATAAGCAGGGTAACTGCAGAATTATGTAGCAAATGCAGTGAAGGAAATCAATGTAGGAGGCGTGAAGTGGGCAGAGGCACCCAGGGTCTCTAAGTACAGTGAGTGGGAAGGTTTCTCTGAGGAAGGGAGATGTGGGCAGGAATGAAGAGCCAGAAGGGAGCCAGACAGGGTCCTGGGCCTGGGAAGTGCCAGAAGCAGGGTGCTGAATACTGGACACTGGGTGCAGGGGTCTTAGCATGTGGGCTACAATTGGGCCCAGCATCGTGACAAGCTGGGGACCTGTAGGAGCCACACCGTGACCTGCTGGCTCACTGTGGGAAAAGGGTGAGACCCGGCAAGTAGAGACGCAGGACATGTTGGGAGGTAGAGGGCACAGAAACAGGTGGAGAGCTCAGAGGGCTCACTGGCCATAAAACTCAGGCTTTTCTGAGTGACTGGGTGCAGAGAACAAGGGAAACTGGGGGACCAGCAGTAAGCCTGGGCATGAGGGGTGCAGCACTCAGGTCCCCAGTTCTGGGCAGCGAGTCCAAGGCACACAGACTGGGCAGAAGCCGTAGCAGGTGGGCTTTTTCACGCTGCCAGGTGCGACCCATTAGATCCTCACATCAATTCAGCGGGTCACGGTTAGTTAAAACACTGAACAGACTAGAATAGGAGTCATACATCCTAAGGGGGACTTTTGCCCTGTTCTTTCTCTTAGACGCAGGGACCCTCCAGCTCTTCTCAGCTACAGGCCACATCTTGGACCCTGGTGGGTGTGAGGAGCATTGTTCTTTTGGTGGCTGCCTGTCAGTCCCTTGCCACCCTCCCCTTTGTTCCCCTTGGCCCCTCTGTCCTGCCAGTTCCCAGTCTTATTTTCCTCCTCAGGACATCTGGCTTGAGTCTGGGTGTTTGCGGACCCTCGAGCACCCAGAGAAAGCCCTTCCGTCTCCCCTGGCACAGGTGGGCCTAGACAGTCTTCCTCTGCCGGCTCCACAGGGGGATGGAGTCAAGGAAGGAAGGAATAGAGACTATGATCTTGGGGTGTGGGGTGGGTTCCTGGGAGAAGTTTTCTCCCTCCTTTTCTCCCTCTTCTCCCCCACCCTCCCTGCACACTGAGAACCTCTGGTGTGCCCGGGCGGCTCTGGGAATTTAATGATGAATAAGGCTTATTCTTTGCTCCCGAGTTGCCTAGAGCTGGTGGTGGAGACAGATAAGCAAAAAAGGCCTTTTCCATGGGAGAATTTTAAAGATTTTGACGCTGGTCCCAGTAAGAGAATCAAATCCTTTCAGATTTGAAAAGTCTCCGGGTGATTCTAATGTAGAGTTCCCGTTACAAGGCCTGATGTAGGGGCAGTACTGTGCCGTGCATGTCTAAGGTGTGGACCTGAGAGCCGTGCCCAGGGTTCCAGAGTCCTGCTCTACTCACTCGACTCTGCTTTGTCTTCCTTATTTGTAAGTCAGGCATAGCATACCTTACGGAGTTGGGGTTCAGTGAGCTAAGGGCACATCACACACACTCAGTAAACAGTGTCTGCTGGTATTAAGCACTATTACGTATTGTATTATTATTGTATTAACAACTAACAAAGATTCACTGTAGCACGTGGCAAGGGCACCTGACCCATGATGGGGGAAAGGGAAAGAGGGGAGATGAGAGGACGGGAAAATGGGATTGAGGGATCAGGTGGGGAGGGCCAGCCCTTCCAGGCTGAGAGAGCAGCTCACGTAAAGACCGGGAGGCAGAGCTGTGTGCAACTGGAGGCCAGAGGTGAGGGCAGCGTGGGAGAGAAGCTGGACGGGCACGCCATGGTGTGGTTGACAGCTCTTGGGGACTAGTGTGGCGAGGGGGCAGCTGTGCTGTGACAGCCTCTCCCGCCCCAGCCTTGCAGCTGGCAAGCAACGGCAAGAGCTTTTCTGGGGTGGAGCAGAAGCTGAGCTGAGAAAAGGCCAGGTGTTAACTGCCAGCAGCAGCGCACAGACCTCGCCTGCCTGGACAGAGTGAACCGCACGGGTGGTGTGACGCCTGGGCTACGCTGGCTCCTTCTCAGAACCTCTGTGAGAGCCCGAACCCTGCTTTTCTTATTTCTAAGGGTATAGAATAGTGTTGACGCCACAATAGGTACTGAATAAATGTAGGAAGAAACACCCTCGAGCTGGATGCAACTTGGCAGCTCCTAGTATCTGCAGTGGATCCTGGGCAGCCCTCACTCGCTGCTCCAGAGCTTGAGGTCTATTTTTGCTTTACAGATGCTGCTGTAGGGCGCCGAATGTCCTCGGAGTCATCTGCTGAATGGACCGCTCTTTCAAAGAATGGTACGCATCTGCCAAACTTGGCTTGTTTCTCTTTGGGCTTAGCAACCTGGATCATTAGCTCTGGTTCCCTTCTACTTCCGCTGTCACTGCCTGACGGCCAGGCTTTGCTGCCCCCAAGCTGAAACCCAGGGTGAGGATTATTATTCAGATGGGCCCAGAGGCGTGATGACTTGCTGGAGGTCTCAAATAGAGTAGAACCCCAGTTACATCCTGGCATTTCCTCTGGGAGTACAAGATGGACACTACCTCTCTACAGCCCAGGTACCTGCATTCATCTAGACAGGGGGCTGGTTTTTTCACTCAAAAACTCCCCCTTAGATCTTACTGCCCTGTTTTTTCAATTCTTTATTCTGACAGAGAAATTCTACGTCAGTCTCTTTGTAGAGTCGGTTCTCTGCATGTTGTGGAATATGGGTAAAGTGAAATGGCGCAGGCTTCTTAGGCCAGCAGACCTGTGTCTGAATCTCATTTTCATACTTAAGATAGCATGAGTTTGGGCAAGTCATCACCCAGTTTAGCCTCCTTGTCTTCATCTCTGAGGTGAGATTAATAATTCTTCTCAGGATTACAGTGAGAATTTAGAAGATGATGTAGGCCACATGCTTAGCTCAGTTCTGGCACATGCTGGGTGCTTAATATACAGTAACTTTAAAAAATCAGTTTAGATAGGGAAAACATTAGGGAAATATTAGGCAGATCAGAATTTGGGAGGCCTTATTTGAATGTGATGACAGACACCCAGCTCCACAGTGTTAGCTTCCTCCAGGCCTCTTAGGTGGAACCCCAACCGCTCACATCCTTTCCAAACTTCCATTACTTGGAGTTCCAGATGCATGTTGTGCAAATGAGCGTGACCCGGCTGGGGGCAGTCTGGCCTGCTTTGGGACCTGGCTCAGGCTAGTCTCAGGCTGGAGGCAGTGGCTGGGGAAGACTGGTATCTTACCTGTCTGCATTCCTCTGCGAAACAGGACCAGTGGGGATGGGCTTGCTCTGCCTCCTGCCTACCATGTCTGTCCTGAACCAGGCTGGCCTCTTCTCTCTGGCTTTCCTCTGTTATGCCTCATCCCTGGGGACTCCCTAGAGCCACTGTGGCAGGCACACCCACTGGAAGTCACAAATGAGCTTGACTCCAAACCAGTGTTATCTTATTTCTCATAACCTGCCAGATATTAAGTGCTATTTGATACATTGTGCTAAACCATTTATATACATGGTTTCATGGAATCCCGACTTTAGGTACCATTATTATCCTCGCTGGAGAGATAGAGAGATAAACGTAACTCGTAAGGCTGTATCACTACAAGGATAATTCTTAAACCCTGCTCTCCTTAGTGTTTTTCCTCTGGTTGTTGCTCTGCTATGTCTAGTTCATTCATTTTCCCAAGCTGGTATTTAGTCTACCTATAAAGTTGTAGTTCTGATAAAACCTAACGCCTGAGGACTGGGGTCAAGGGCCCAGGTCGGCCCAGAGCTCTGACCCAGGGACGGTGAAGCTGGGATCGCAGATTCAGAACCTCAGTAAGGTCTCCATGTTCTTCGCTCCTAGCTGAGGTCGTTATCGGTGCAGAAACCTTCACACGATTTGAAGAAAGAATGACGTGGCTGTCAGCTCTCAAGTATTGTCGTAACCACCACACAGACCTGGCCGACCTGCAGAGGGTGACTAAGGCAAACAAGCAGGTCTTGAGGCACATCACAAATGAGACAGAGGCCTGGATTGGCCTCTACATCAGTGCAAACTCCGGGAATCTGACATGGTCCAGCGACTTGGGTGACGCAATGCCCTCCTGGCTGGAGAAACCTAAGTTCAGCAGAGGACTGTGTGCAGGGCTCCGCACCTATTCACACTTCGGCCCCAGGGTTTATACGGTGGTTTGCTCTTCCCGACAACCTTTCATCTGCTTTCACGGTGAGTGAGAGTTCGTTCCTGCTGGTGCTCAGCTCCTGGAGGCTAAAATAAGATGGGAAGTGGGTCTGTTTGGAAGCAGGATTCGCTAAGGATAGACTGAAGGGAGCACTTCTGGGTTTTGGGGATAACTGAATTCTGGATCAGACTCCGGGATCTTTGTACCATATATAAATTTAAGGGGAATTTAGAAGGGACAACATCCAATCTTAGGTCATTAGCAATTAGCAACAGTAATTAGTTATTGGACAATGAAATGATTAAGGGCCTGGGCTTCAGATCAGACAGACTTTACCACTTTCTAGAAGTAAGTGGCTGGTATCTCTGAGTCTCCTTTTCCTTCTCAGGGAATATATTTAACAAAGTAGCATTGGTGCTACCCACCTCATAGGATGGTTTTGAAGGCTGAACATGAGAATGAATGCGAAGGGCCTAGCAGAGACCCTGGCATAGATCAAGCACCCAACAAATACCAGTTGTTATCACTGTTATGGTCACTACAAATTTGCTATAACCAGAGGCACGCCTGGTTACTCCTGATCTTGCCTGTGTATAATATGCCTCCTCAGCAACAGGTTCCACCCTGCCTCACCTTTTGCTATCTCTCCTCTCCCTGTCCCTGTCCTACCCCTCCCCCACCTTGCCTCTCCTCTCTCTCCTTCATTAAAGCTTCACTGAGGTATAATCTATGTACCTTAAAAATCAACCTTCTGAAGTGTACGACCCAGGGATTTTTAGTATGTGCACAACCATCACCACTGTCTACACTTAGGACATGTTTATCACCTTTACAGTAAGTTCCTCACCAATTAGCAGTGACTCCATATTCCCCTCGGCGACCACTAATCTACTTCTTTTTATCTCTGCGGTTCTGTCCATTCTTGGCTGCTTCTTTTTGGGTTTCGGATTTGATGAGAATTTTGATCAGAATCCCTTGAAGAGCTGCTGTGAGGACTGAAGATGTGAAACTGCATATCTCAGTGATGGGCACACAGTGTGCAGTAACTGTTCCTCCTGAGTTTGGCTGCTGTGCTGGGAGGCTGACCTCTGTACTTCGTGTGAGTGCTTGTAGGCCGACGCCCATTAGGTTTGGCAGACCTCGTCCTCATACTGTCTGTATTTTCTTGCAGACCCTTCCATTGGAAATCGGAAGTCAGCAGCAATGCCTCCACTCCTTAATGCTTCCTCCTCCAAAGTTACTCCTTCCTCAGAAGTTACTGTGGGGACCACTCCCAGGCTAAGTATACGTGCTTTGAGCCTGTTCTTGCCTGGATCTGGGGTCTTCAGGGCCCACGGGAGCAGAGAGGTGGCCTGTATGGAGCAGCCTAGGGTAGGGCCCACGGGACCCTCCTGGAAGGGACAGTAAGTGGCCAGCAATGAAGTGAACCAACTGAGTGCCAATCAAGGCCCACTGAGGCAGACAACTTGTTCCACACCCTGCTGGGCCAGCCAAGGGTGGGGGAAAGAGGATTTGTTCACTGTCAGCCTCCCTTCTCCTTGAATTGAGACTCTGAGCTTGCAGCTTCAGGGCCAGGAGACCTAGGAGAGGGTGTGCAGTCTCTCAGGTGATGTGATGAGGGCCTGACCCGGAAGACAGGAAGAAAGATGGCTGAGCAGCGCTCCTAGGAAAAAGTCATCAGAGTGGCCTTTGAAGTTAAGCATCCGGAGAGGAAAGCACAACAGAGTTACCTGTCAAAGTCCCCCCTAACTGTGGACTCCTCTGTGGGGAGAGAAGAGGAGGGATGAATTATAGGGACTTCGTACAGCGATATGGCTGCGAATGACAAATAATAGATTCCTATAGCATTTTAAATTCCTGAAACATCTCCATAGCTGTTATCTCAATTTGCTTCCCAAGAGTTCTGAAGTTAACTAGGAAAACAGAGCAAAATCACAGTTCTGGCCTCCTTACAGATTCCTAATCAGACAAAGATATTATTGCCTTTATTGAGGACCCAGAGAAGTTAGATTTGTTGGAGGCTGACAGAGTTTTATTATTCGTTTATTTAAAAAATGTGGATGGAATTTGTGCTAAGGAATCAGGACTGAGGATGTAAAGAAAAACGCCTGTTCCGAAGGAGCTCACAGCCAGCTGGGAAGAGGGTGGTGCCTCCTGTAGTCATGGCCCTCGTAGTTTTCTGGAGAATGTCCTGGTGGGGTGTGGGGTGGTGGTGATTTTATAACTGTTTTGAAGGATGAAGTGGAATCGGCTAGCAAAGCCCAGTGCGGGTGGGTGGGTGGGAGAATGCAGGTCTAGAAGAAGCTGCTGGGGCAGGTGTGTGTGTGTGTGTGTGTGTGTGTGTGTGTGTGTGTGTGTGTGTGTGTGTGTATTTGGGAGAAGTGCTGGAGAGCAGAGGCACAGATCTTCCTGGTTTAGAAGCTGGCTGACAGCCTGTCTTCCGCTTCCCATTTAAGGACTAACACGGCACCCACTTGGCTGTCCCAAGCCCACTGGCTCCTTGGGCTGGCCTAATGCGTTTGCGAGTCCCTTCTTGCACTCCCGTCTTTGCTGGGTAGGCACTGCCAGGCATGGAAGCGGCACATGGCTATTCTGTGCTGGGCTGGCTGCAGAGGGAATTTTGTGCACTGTGCCACTTCAGCTTGCTTTGGGATCGTGGGAGGGGTCCAGGTTTCTGCAGCATGGTCAGTGAGCCTGGGGTGCACAAAGCTCAGCCCCCAAACCTGTGACCTCCACACTTCTACCTCTGCAGGCCCCACTGCTCCCCAACCCCAAGGGACGGCCTCACCAAGCCCTCCAACAAACCACACCCCCCCGAGGGCTATCTCAGTTCCTGAGGAAGGGTCCAGGACTCCGCTGGTCACTGCCCAGAGTACATCTGTCGACTTCACACTCTGGACACTGGCTCCCACTGGCACTGCATTTCCGGGCAGCCCTTCTGTTCCCCAGGAAACGGTCAAGACCTCTCTGGCCGCCACTGTGAGCTCTACTGCAGACCCCGCAACTTGTGGGGAACCCTGTTACCCAGGGCAGGCTCGTGACACTGTAGGAGGTAGGTGTGGGCTCCTCACTGGGCTCCACCCGCGATGCCTCAGCTATTTCCGGGTTGGCAGTGCCTCCTGTGCCCTCCACATCTAGCTAGTTCCGCAGCTTTCAGGCTCTGGGAATCAAAGGAAGAGCTTCAGAGGCTTCCACCTCAGGGAACCCAGCTGAGTCCCAAAGAACAAGTATGCAGTCTGTGTCCACAGCCAGGAGACAGATCACTCTCACAGACACCACTGTGAGCCAGTGAGGAACTAACACAGGTGCCTGCCTGTGTCGCCGGGGGCTGGGCACTCCAGCTTGGGTTGTAGCTCCTCTCTTGGGCTTTGGCAGAAGTTCAGGCCACTCTGCAGGGGATTCTGTCTGGCCAGAGCTAGTTCATTAGCCCACCCTCCTCTGGCAATAATTTAGGATGCAGATGGGGCTGGGACAGGGAGATCTGAGAGATGCAGTCCATTTTACTTTTAAGGGTAGGAGACTGACAGCCAAGAATTGGAATGTTGACTCTACTATTTATGGTGTGGCCTTAGGCAAGTTTCATAAGCTCTCTGAATCTCATTTCTCTCATCTCTAAGCTGAAAAAAATGTCAGCATTATAAGGTACCTCTCAGTTCCTGGATCTGCAGACAATAAATGGTAGTTACTACCATACTAATCTTGATTTACAAGTGACATATTTAGTGTCTTACCTTTTTATACCTCTGTTCTTACCTTACTAGATGGGGCTAGCCTTGTTCTTATTTGATTTTACATGCTTATGAATGACCATGGTCATGAATTATCAGGATGCAGATTCTTAAAGGGCAGGGACTTTTGTTTTTTCCTTTTTCTCTCTCCCACACCTACAATGGTGCTTTTGCACACTGGTAAGTGACTTGATGTTTCCTAAGTATCTCTTTTAAACAAGACACTGAACCAAGACGAGCAGGTGTGTTTCTTGTTTTTTACAAGAGGGAGTCCAATAGGAACACACACAGGCGACTAGGACAGCTTGGTATGTGCTGCACTGAAGTATGAACCAAGAACGAGGCAGGGAAGTTATTCATTCTGCCTAGAAGAGGGCAACTGGACAGAAAGTTCAATGCAGAATTTCACTGGCCGGAAGTATTAAGAAAGTTCTTTCTTGCAGAGGGAATACCATGAGCCAAGACAAAAAGACATCAAAGTGTGGTTTGTTTGGGACTGTCAAGCAGTATGAGGTAGCTGGGGCATAGGTCACATTTTGGGGAACTAGCTGGACTGGGGTCAAATTCTGAAGGACTCGATTCTGCAGTCAGTGGAGCCACCAGAGGGTTTTAGCAAGTGAGCAAAATGCTCATATCTGTCGTTTTCATAATCACATGGGACAGTGCTTGCATTAGGATGCTAAATGAAAAAAAAAATGAATCAACATGATACATATGAATCAATGACTAGAAAAAAGATAGAAAGGAAATGTGTGACAATGTTAAGAGAATATAGGTGTTCCCTGCTTTAGTGTTTCTGAATTTTACATATTTCATCGTTAAAGAAATTTACAATGCTTTGGGTGGGGAAAGAGGGCCTGTGCTGAGGCTGCTGAGCAGGAGAGGAGAGACAGGAAATGTGTGGGGAAGACTTGCACAGCCTGCATGACAGGAACTGAGGCCTGTTCTGGGCAGAGTGTGATGAGGGGTGTGAGGGAATGATTTTATATCATCTGTGAGTGACGCAAAGAAATACCAGCACAAATGTATTTTTAAAAATGCCCAACTTTGTTCATTACATCACAGAAATGCAAATTTAAAAGGTGCATTAAAATTTTATTTTAAAAAGTTTTTCACCTACCAGGTGGCAAAGATTTGAAAGGGGGTAATGCTGAGAATGGAAAAAACAGAGATCCCCACCCCATTAAAAAGCTAATGCTTCCATGAAGCAAAGCATGTCAGTTTTGAAATGTGCATCTCTTTTCCTACAGACATTCTGCCCTTAGAAATTAAGGATATGAGTTCAAGGCACACACCCTCCACACACAGGGCTGATGTAGCACTGTTTATTGCAGCGAAAAACTAGAAGAAATTTAATGTTTACTGAAAATAGATTGGTTAATAAGTTATCAAATGCTCAATGACTATGAAACCTTTAAGAAGAATACGGCAGACCTCTATGCATTCAAATTAAAAAATCTAATGCGTGAAGGACATAGCAAACAGCTAATATTGGCTGCCCCTGTGCTGGGGAAGGGATACTTCCGGGTACCTGCTTTATACTAATATACCACACGATAACGTGGCTATGCCCATAGTGAAAAAGAAGCAGAGGTATCTCCAGGGCACTGACAGGATGTTGGTGACTGAACGTGACAGCAGCTGAGGATACCTCGTCTCTCGCTGCAGTGCCTCAGCGTGCGGCCAGCCATACGGAGGAACAGGAGGCTTCCGGGGAAGAGACTGAGTTTGGTTTAGGATGCTACCCCTCGCTAGAGCTGTTGAGGGGCACTGGGTGCCATGCTGGCGGCCCATGGGGCTGGCAGTAACATAAGGGTACCGGGCCTCTTGGGGTACGGACTACTGAAAGAAAAAATGTGGGACTTAGACCTCACAATACTGTCTAAGTCCCACAAGTTCTGACGTTGGACTGCCTTTTGAAAGATGATGGTCTGAGCACAGGGGCCTGTGGGGTGCATCAGAGATCCGCAGGAACTGACCTGTGCACAGGGTAGCTTCGGTGGCAGCTGTGTGCACAGCCCTGCTGCCCTCGTCTGTCTTTTAGCTCACAGGCGGTAACCGGTGTCAGACCATCTTGCTACTGGCTGTATTTACAACAACTCCATTATATTTCTATCCTGTAGTTACGGCTAGTATACAGCGTGACACCGATATAAAAGATTCAGCTGCTACTACTGCTACCACTCCTCAGGTCCATCATTCAAGCTCATCGTACCCAGAGCCTAAAGAAACAACAACATCTCAATCAGGTAACTGCTTGTTTACCTAGTTCCTATCCTAACAGCAGAGCAGTTCAACCCAGTCAGTCCTCAGCCAAGGACATCTGGGGCCTTTTTAGAAAAGACAGCATGAAACGTGGGCAACAAGCATAGGAATCCCTGCCAACTACTGTGAAAGCTTGGGGATAAGTGTCCTTACTTCCTAGTCTCTATTTCTCATCTTCAAAAGGGGCCAGTAAAAACTACCTTGCTTACAGCACAGGGTTGAGAGTTAGTAACTGTGGAAAGGTCCACGATAAACCAGATGTATGCAAATATGACACAGTCCTCCTGTGAGGTTGTAGTTCCTGTGGCAATTATGCTTGGCTCAACTTACTTACAGGCTCAGAGAACTTCTTTGGGATTTTCTGAGGCAGAAAGTCCAAGGAAAGGTGAATATTTCAGTACACTGTGGAGCAACCTCTTAACAGATTTAAAAAGGAGAAAAATGCAGAAGAGACAAATAATGTCCTGGTGGCTGTGGGAGGAAAGCCGGCATTACTTCCAAATATGGGACTGTTTTCCTTTTTTGCCACTAATTGGTTGGTTCTAATTGTGGCTACGCAGTCTCATCAGTAGTCTCCCTCTTCTTTTTGAAATCCTCAATCCTCACACGGCATCTATAGTAGCCAATGGATCCTCCTAAGAGTGCTTCAAGTTCCAAGTGGCAAGAGGTTATTTCCCCTTGAGCCAGGTAGCACTTTCTTTTTCAGAGTACACTTTTGGAATCCTGAAGGCAGATTTTACCATTTCTACTCTGATGGACCCAGAAGAGATGAAAGAACAGTTTTTAAGAGAGGTAAGATACGATGCAAGTCAATGTATCCAAAACAACAGTTTAGAGAAGCAGCTTTGGAAAATTAGCTTTTTTTGTTCTGCCATCACTTTGGCTCATGGTAACAGGCTGGTTATGTGTCAGGATCTTTTCAGATCTTTTTCTAGCCACTTCAACATTTTTTCTGAGGTCTTTCTTTCTTTTTTGCAGTCAACACAGCACAGTCAGGACTTGAGTCTGGCTTTCCACTTATTCTTTATATGATCTGGAGAAGTAACTGAGTCTTTCTGAGTCGCAGTTTCCTTATGAAACAGGAATGATGATAATACATAATTCATATGGTTGCTGTTATGATTAAGTCATGTAGTCCCTATAAAGGTCTGGCCAATTGGCTGGCATACAGCTGGTACTCAATAAACGTTAACTATTAGTATCACTATCAACATTACTATTGTCGTGTTCTGAATTTACATTTGTTCTAGACCTTTTCTTCCCCGTGTACTTTGAAAAGGAAACAGTTACAGGGCACTGACAGGACCTTGGTGAGTGAACATGAGAGCAGCTGAGGATGTCTGGGGCAGGAGACTGTTTCTAACCACTGAGAGAAAAGCCTCAAACTGATTACTGAACAGGTCCTGAGGTCCTCAGGGTATATTTCTCACCTACATCAGATAATAATCACAGGATGTTAAAGCTAGAGAGCACCCCGGAGATCATCTAGCCAACATGATTTTATGCACAAGAAAACAAATCGGCATTTATTGAGTGGCTTGTTGCAGTGTATTCACAGGGTCAAAGAAATAGCACCCCGGTAATTCATTCTAGAATTTCACAAGATCAAGTTTCTAGAAAGACAGCGTGTGTGCCTCTGCCAGTCTGCATGTGTGAGTCCAAGCCGACCAAGAGCAGAGCAGGGGCCTGCAAAGTTTTTGCAGTTCACTACTGAAAGAACAAGAACAAATGATACAATTCAGCAACTTGTTTCTTAGGAAAATTTCAAGGACTAAAGCTGCAGTGCTAAGTATTACAGCTACAAAAGTTAAGCATCTTTTTGGGAGTTGTTTATCCTTAAGGTAGATATACTGAATTTTGTTCTGACCTGGACTTTTAAGCAACCCCATTTCCAGTAACTAGGGATTGAACCATTGCAATGAGGTACATCCCTAGCTCCTCCTGCTTTTCTTTTTAAATTTTGAGCCAGGGTCTTGCTAAGTCATTAAGTTGCCCAGGCTGGACTCAAACTTGGGATCCTCCTGCCTCAGCTTCCCAGAGCACTGGGATCACAGGAATGTACCATCATGCATGGCTCTGCAAGCCCCCTTTAGGTAGTGTTCTCGTAAGTTTTGGACACTGAACCAGAAGCCATCTGTCTTCTGTTTTAAATTGGAGCCAATGGGAAAACTGTAGTTAAAATGGAAACTTCCACCTTTTGCTCAACTTTGTTGGCCTGTATCTAGTCCATAAATGAGGACAGAATTTCTCCCTCACAGATTTAAAGAATGGAGCTGGGCTGGGCATTGTAGCACACGTCTGTAATCCCAGCTACTCGGGAGGTTAAAGCAGGAGGATCAAGAGTTTGAGCCCAGCCTGGGCAGCTTACTGAGATTCTGTATCAGAATAAAATAAAAAGGGTTGGGAGTGTAGTTCAGTGGTAGAGTGCTTGCCTGGTGTGCATAAGGCCCCAGGTTCCATTGCCAGCATTATAAAATAAAATAAAAAGGAACTGGTAGGGACAAAGTAAAATGTGTGGGAAGGTTAGGTGTATAATACTAGTTTTAGGAGCATGTAAAATTTCAAATAGAAGGCAAGGAAATACCTATGGCCAACTTTCCTCAGTGTTCAGGAATAGAGCTAACATTGTGAAAGACACACACAGTGCTCAAGAGCTTGATTTAGACTAGTGGTTCTTAACCCTGGCTTAAGTTAGAATCCTCTAGAGATATTTAAGGAAAAACAAAAAACAAACATCCCCCCACCTAAAAAAAAACCCATAAAACCCCTGGCCTCAATCCTTAGAGACTTTCTATTTGATTGTCCAGTGTGGAGCCCAGGAACCATATTTTATACTACCCAATGATTCTGATGAATAGTCAAGATTGAGAACCACTGATCTGGTCATTTGTTTTATTTTCCTTTGTCTTTTTTTTTTTTTTTTACTAATTTAACTGATTTATGCATTTTCCCACTGGTGTAGGTGCTAATGACAACAGGCAGACACCTGAAGAGAGGCTAGGAAATATAAAGAGTATGGACATATTCAAAGGATATATGTGTGACTAATTTAGAGCTAAGTGAAGCACAGGGTCATAAGATAGCATCAGTCATTTCTGTTTCTTTTTGTGGTGCTGGGGGTTGATCTCAAGGTTTTACACTCTACCACTGAACTACACCATCAGCCCTATTTCTCTTTTTGATGTTTCAGATCCAAGAAGTCTTAAAGCTTATATCAGGTCATGAGCAATTCAGATTGAAATGGGTTGGCTTTGAAGTGAACGAAAAGTAGCACATGTCTACTGATCTGCAGTTTCTCTTTTCTCAATCTTCTCTGGATTTTCAGTAAGTTTTGGTTCTTTAATTCCTAAAAGAACAGGATTAGAAATAACTCTGAGATATGCCATAAGGCACAGACCTACAACTAGCACAAAAGCAAACTACATATGAAAACTGCATTCTTGGATTTTATGAAATGAAACAGATAAAGCAGGAGAAGATGGCAGTATTTGGAAGCAGTAACCTTGAGAATGACAAACAAGGACAAAAACCTGAACCAAACAACAAAAATTCTAAAAACAAACTCCATAAATCTGTCGGAGGAATGTAAGAAAGGACAGTGGTGGTTTAAGAAGGTAAATGGGGTCCCAGTTCCAGTGCTGGAGCTTGAACACAGGCCGCAATGTCTGCCAGGCAAGTGCTCTACTGCTGAGCTGCGTCTGCAGCCCCACAGCACAGTATGTTAATGCTAATTACTTGTCCTATCTCTAACTAATACTTTTACCTGTAAATTGGGTAATTCTAAGGCATGTTGTTCTTAATATTAAAATATAACAGAATAATATTCTTGTATACATGTTCTTTTTTTGTGTGTGTGTGTGTCCTTAGCACCCAGATGCATGCTAGAAGGTAGTAACATGTCAAATACAGTAGCAACTTTAGTCTGAAATGTTTAAAGTTAAAGTTTATTTGTAGTCTTCGTAGGAATATCAATAAAAGACCTCAAACGTATCTATATCTGTACAGGAACCATCAAAAATTATTCACAGAACAAAAATAAATCTTCTTTAGAACAAACCCAGGTAATGTAATGCAGATATGGATCTCACATATGGAACAATCTAAGTGCTACTTAGCACAAAAATATGGCTTTAAAAATAAAATAAAATCTTGGGTTTTCTTCTAAGGTGTACTTCTCTTTCTTGAAATAAAAAATAAATTATTTAGAGTTATCATTGTAAAATAGTCATGTGTATTAACACACTCTTATTAAGGCCCTGGAGATGAAAAACAAAGTAAATTTAGAAGGTAAATTCCTCACAGGTGTGATCCAGGTAAATGTGATACTATCAGCTTGAGTTGATTCTGATATAACTAAGAAAGGTCTAAGCACCAGTCAAAATTTAACCTTTACTATTTAGCTTTTTTGCAGGGCAGTGGTCATTAAATCAATATTTAACCTATTGGTGAACTGAGAATTGGAACTTTTTCCCTTGGGAGCCTGGAAATGACATAAACAGGATGGTTATACATAAATATTTGTACCCCTACGCAGAATAAGGAGACTCCCAAAACACAGCTTCTGTGGAAATCTTGTTGCACCAACAGATAAATCTGGTTTTAAATTCCAAACAAAAAAATTTCCTAGGGGAAAATGAGAATATTTGAATTCAAAGTAACAATTAGATAGGAAATTAAAATGCATGCTGAAATACCAGCCAAATTTACCACTTCGCTGCATTTGTCAAGTCTAGCTGGGTTGGTTGCTCAAACACCTGAGGATTAACTGATCAGAAACCAAAGCTACTTCTTCCCGTATCCTGCTCTGATCAGTGTTGTCCAACTTTATGACTCCCTGTGTATCAGTAATGATATCTTGGGTTCTCGAGACAATGTCAAACCAAATCAAGTTCAAGTCACTTTAACTTATATATACATATAACACATATAGTACATTCTTAAGAGAACAGCTGTCATAAAATGTAATAAATGAGAGGATATCTAAAAAATTCAAAAAAGTCTGGGAATCACTGTTCTACAAAATAGATTAACATTCAGAAAAAGGAAGCTCTAGGAATTGTGTACTTTCTGCGAGCATGGGCATGTTATCTCCAGAAACCGTATATTACTGGGGGTTGAACCCAGGGCCTTCACACTGAGCTACATTCTCGGTGTGCGTTTATTTTGAGACAGGGTTTTACTAAATTGCCTAGGCTAGGCTCAAACTTGTGATCCTCCTGCCTCAGCCTTCCAGAGAATTGGGATTATAGGTGTGCATCACCACACCCAGTTTCTACCTATGTATTTTAACAGTGGCCAAATGGTATAAATCTCCCTGTCTCCTTGAACCTCTTGGGCTACTGAGAAGACTGCTACGTGTTAGTCCCTTCCAGAATGTGTCTTTCTTGATTCTTCCCCATAAGATATTTATTCTAACTCATGCAAATTTCATCAGTTCTGTCCTTTTGAAACTCAAGAGCACTTATAACTAACTGGGTCATGACAATAAGAAAATGCTGCTTTAACTAATAATAATCATTGAAATATGAAAAGAGATTCTATTTAAAAATGCAACACCTCAACACTTCTTGCCTTTCGGAGACTAGTATAAGTCCTTTCATTTGACATATGGATTAAAAAAAAATAGTGTCCCAGGTAATGGGTGTGAAGGCAACTATTTATTTATTGCTGGGGCAAGCAGGGGACTTCACGAATGGACTTGGGGAAAAAAAAGGGGAATGGAGAAAAGGAAGTCCTTTAGGATTTCTACAATCTGAGGGAGAGGGTGGCCTCTAAAAGTGCAGTTTAAAATGCAATGGCGCTGCTTCCAGGCCTGAGCCAATGTTAAGTTTACAATGGTTTGGGCGAGGCTGGGGTTTGGCTACACTGCAGCAGACTGAGGGACTGGGGTGATCCTGAAGGGGGCTCCCTCCCCCAGCCCAGTTCCATAACCAAACTTCTCAGGAACTCCAACTGTAAATGGCTAGCACTACAATCTGGATGGAGGCAAAACAAATACTAATATAAACTCACTTGAGACAGTTGTCTTTTTCTGGGACTTCCAAATAAGAACTCTACTCCCAATCTGGTGTATCTCTGAGGACACAGTGAAGCCAGGGGTCTATGGAACCATCTGCCCATGAATAAATGCTGCGGGTAGAGGAATACCTGAAAAGCTTTGCTTCTAAAGTTAAGCTTGGGCTCAGAGGTATAAAATTAGTGCTTACGGCAGTCTTCGACAGAAAATCTTACTTTTTATTCACTCTCCAACTCCATGAAAGAGAAAGGTAAAAGCACATCAGTTGGAAAGTTAATTCTGACCAATTTGATATGAAGTGAAAAGAGCAAAAAGCTACGGCAGTGTGATTACCTTATTCTGCCACACTGTACTTACCAAGACTGCCTCCTAGATGGAAACTACCTTGGTGACAGTGCCTGCAACAGAAGTAAGTGCTCAAGTGCTTGTTACGGTGACCTAGTTAGAATCTCTCCTCGGTCATGGCTTTTATTGCAGAGACTTGGAATAATGACAGGCTGATGGAAATCTAACTTTTTACTGCTTTGCCCTGGAAATCTTATTGCTTCAGTGATATAAAAGGGAAACAAGAAGCTCTTTTCCTGAATCCTACTAACACTGTCTTTGTTAATGGTCAAGTCTAATTGTTACCTAGAGAAGCACTTTAAAAACACTTCACCTGAATTCCAAATTCCATTCAGCCCTGGTTTACCCTCACTCCATAACGTGGTGATATATTAAGGGAAACTGCAAGTGTAAGACACGACTGTCTTGACCAAAAATAATCAGCTTCTCTTCAACCGTGCGCCTTCTGCCAGGGAAACAAAAGTATATACATATCTGGACTGAAGAAAAGTCAATTAAGCAACACCCCCATAAAAACTTATCACCTGTTTCTGCCTTCTTTCATACTTAAAAAATTTTTCAGAATAAATTCTATAGGTTGCAGCATTTCCTAAAGAAATATTTGGAAAAATGATAGGAGTAGATTCAATGAATTCACTTAAAATTTAACATCTGGTAACAACTCTGAAGTTTCATCTTCTCTTATTTCTTATTATTCTTTTACTTTCTTCTCTTCATTCAAGATAACCTGATAGTACAGGGCTGCATAATGTGTCCAAATGTTTAATCTTTCAATGCAGACTGCCCCCTGAGGAGACTGCACAACGCTAACAAGATATAGTGCATTCATCAAACACATACTTGATTTTTTTGTCTCTTCCAAAACCTCAGTATAATTGTATTAGCCCTCTGGAGTCCATAACCAATGCCTGAAAAACTTCCACACCTCAGTGTAAGATATAACCTACATTACATACTTAAGGCTACTGAAACTGACAATTCTTTTACTAGATTTTCTATGGCACAATTGCAGGCTTTAAAAAAGAATGAATTAAACTTTGCTAGAGCTGCAAATAAGCCACAAAGAACAGATCTATGTTACGTCCTCCCTCACCCAACTAACAGAACTAGTACTTCCCGATTGGTAACTTTTCTTCCTATTAAATGATTTTGACTAGTGTGCCCTCAGTTTGGAGGGAGAGATAAGCATTTATAAAATAACTACTAAGGGTCACACACACAAAAAATACTCTACAGTATAGTGTCAAAGCAGCTAGACATTAAGTATGCAGATCTCTAAGCACAATGAGAGGCTCTTGTTTTAGAGCACTGTTTGGTAGAAACAGAGACTGTTATGAAAAACAATTTAAAAAGTTATGGGTTGGGGGTCTTGATGAGGTTGCTTAAACAAGGTTCAACAGCACAAAGATCCATCTGAGCAAGGGCAGAGCTCAATAGTACAAATGCAGGCCTAGAACTTGGTTAAAAGGAGGGCTTGGTATTTATGCCTGGGCTTCACTCTAAAGAAGGCACTACACATGTAGTCTTCTTCTCTTAAGTAGAACAACTCAAACAGGTAGAAACAGTCCACACATGTGGCTCCCTAAGGTTTTTTCTCTCTTTTCCCCCTTTACTTTAAAAAAAGAATTCTTAAAGTTTGTAATTTAAAATAAACAACTCATCTGAGAAATACTGTTGCTTTCTCAATATAAAACAACTGCTCAGGTTTTGCAGATTCAAGGCCCTTTTAACATTTTATCTACATATCTGACGGCATAGAAGGCATGAACGTTTCCTATTTGTGCAGCTATATGTACGTATGTGTGAATATATGTGTATATATATTTGTATATATAATGTCCGTTTAACATATAACATTCCAGACTTCTGGTAATAAAGGTTGCATCCCACACGACATTCTATACCTCTGGAGAAAAATTCTTTTCCGTGACTTTTTCTGTCTTATAATAAGCCATGTATGATAAATGGGTCATTACTGCCGAATCTACCAAAAGTGTGGGAGTAACAATTGGAATGTGTCATCCTGACATCCTGACACAGTTTTCATTTTTCTTTTTTTTTAAAACAAGACATCATCATTTTGAAGAATGATGTTTCAGGTTTGCATTACCTTTCCAAATTATAATGAGGGAATAAGAGGAAGAAGCAGCAGTTCAGAAGTTAAATATCGGAGATAAAATTACCCTGCCCATAGATTTGCTAGTACAATGGACAAAATCTTTATCTCAAACAAAAAAATATACCTTACAAATACAAAAAAATTAATAGAAAATATTCAGAGATTCCTGCTATGTTGTGGTTAGCCCTTTTCTGTATGGAAGAAAGGGTGTGTATTTCAGATGGCTTATGAACAGTATATTTGAATAATCTTTCCTGGGGAAGAGTAAACCCTGTGGGTGACGACTGCTCCCACCATGGGCAGTGGATGTATAAAGATGAAGACTGTATGTGAGACACAAATATTTATAGTTTTGTAAACTCTAAAGAGGAAAAAGAATACCCTTTATTACAATAGGAGTGAAAATTAAAAAAAACCCATATCTAAAACAGAAAATTCCCACCTGCTGAGACAGAGAAAATAGACATACTGACAGGAGTTCACTAGACATCACTCCTAAAGTCCAGTTTTGATGCAACTGCTTTTATCTGTGCCCCCTGAAACAGTGAATCCCCAAGTTAGGTTAGTTGTCCGACCAGAATCAGTCTTGGTTGATCAATGGCATAAATTATTGTTTTGGATCTTGGTATCTCCATGTTTTCCTAAAGGGAAAAGGGACCAGAATGAGGTTTTTAAACTGGCAGATGAATCCCTGAAAAAATTCATTCTAACAATGTCCTATTGCACTCCATGTGCTTCTATTAGATAGATACTTGGTCTCTACCTACTGAACTCATGGGCTCATTTCTCACTCACACATAGTTACAGTTCCTACTTTTCCTCCTATAACAACTGCAGTGCTTTCAACAAGAGCAAAACAATAATAAAAATAGTAATAATTAAAAAGGTAATCTACATTATTAACTTCCTTTTGGTATATTACAGTGATATTTTCTGTACACGGCCCAGAACTAAGTTCCCTATGTACATACAGACTGAGGGAAGCGTGACCTTGGAAGTCTTCACTTATGCCCTGAAAGACAAGTTCTTTTCTTCTTCTGCGTTTCTCACCACATTGCCATTTTGAAGTAGCAACATTCTGTAAACCTGGAGGGGCTGAGTAAAGGGCTGGGAATAGGAGAGCGGGTAAATTTCCTTTTGTCTCCTTCCAGTCTGTAGTCACAAAGCCTGTCAGCAGCTGCTGTTTTTGAATTCACCATTCTCCGTGATGGAAAGCTTGGTGGGATTGGTGGGGGAGATGCCATTGCGGACCTGCATGCTGTACCGCTCCTTCACTTGGGTCAGTGCGCTCATCAGTCTGGTGTTGGCGGAATCCAGGGACACGATCCGTTTTTCCTATAACATACCAATCATGGCTTTATTCAGCTTATATGGAGGAAATAATGCCCTTTCTTTACTGAATGACCTAGTTCAGTGCTTTCTCTCACACAGCGATATGCATGGTGCTTCCCAAACAAATGGAACGTCTCTGCCTCTTTCTGCACACTGGTTAGGTTTAGCTTTCCTTCTTTTTTCTCTATTTTTCTTTTCTATTTTCTCCCTTTTTCCTTTCAGCATAGCAGGACTTGTTGTCTGTAATCTCTTGGAACATTAGACTGTTTTGTACAAGTGATACCACATATTACTTCAGACTATGCAACAGTAGTGTCAAGATGCCTTGTTATACTATGTGCTTTTGGTCGAAATTGAAACATGGAAATTGGGTGGCAAAGAAAGAAGCACCAGAGGTTTCATTTCACAGAAGTGCATGTGATCTATGGGTTCTTATTCCCAAAAGAGGGCACAACAGTCACATTTGGAAAGGATTCACATTGTGCTCAAAATTAAAACAATACATGGTGGCAGTTTAAAGTCACCAGTAAGGTGAAGATGCAAGAGCAAGAGGAGATAAAAGCAGCCAAAAGCTCAGACCAAGGAGTTACTTGAATATGGGGAGGGAGATGTGGCTTGAAAGGGAGATGCTATAAACATAACACATGAGAACAAACAGAGAACACAGGCTCCTAGACCCATTCCAGCTCAGAGTTACTCCAGGTAATCTGTCCAATAAGGAGAATGCTTTCATTGTACTTTTGAGTGTCTGAAAAAAATAATGCTTTAGAATCACATTTTGGAAGCAAAGGTTGTTGAACACACACACACACACACACACACACACGCACGCACGCACACACACTCATACACTCACACAAAAAATCAAGAGGGAAAAAAGGTCCAAAAAAAAAAAAGTTAATCTAAAGGGAAGTAGGACCAGTTTAATTAAAAAAAAAAATCATTCCATCGAAACATCAGTCTCACAATGACCAGGAGAGGCACTCGGCTTTGGCAGCTAGGTAATCATCCCAAACCTTGCCAACATGAAGTCTGTATCTTTCAGAAAATAAGTTTACACAGAGAAGTACAGTCTTTTTCTATGCTCATGAAACTAAAAAGAACATAGTTCATGAGGAACAACTCTAAAGTTAAAAGGAGTTTTTGAATTTGCCCGGGGAAAAGCATGGTAAGGATTAGTCATGATGTGGTTTATAGAAGAGGTATGAGGGCTGAGGGGTGATGCTGATCCTT
The DNA here is from genome assembly GCA_004026905.1 of Hystrix cristata. Lineage (NCBI taxonomy): Eukaryota > Metazoa > Chordata > Mammalia > Rodentia > Hystricidae > Hystrix > Hystrix cristata. The sequence continues at coordinate 107,981 of PVJO010001672.1, read as the reverse complement.
AAAGCTATTAAGCAGTGGCTCCAAAGGGCTGCTGATGTAGCCCTGCTCCACTGGAACATAAGGTTCCAGGGGCATGCAGAATGAAGACCACTGCCTGGGGGAAAATCTGGGTAAAACCACCGATACTGAGGGCATCAAGTAATGCTTCCCTTTGACCTCCTGGTTTGCTGTGGGGTGGGGTCTGTGTGGCAGCTGCGCTGGGGGTACAATTTCAAAAGCATGAAAACAAAATGAAACAAAAAACTAGCTTTTTATATTATCATCCCGTAAAATTCTTTTCCTTGATGGAGAACTCAGGTGACAAGATACACAAAATCCTCACTGTTAACTAATCACTAATCTTTTTTTTTTTTTTTTTAATATATTTTGGGAGGACTGCTTGTTTCAAGGTCAGGAAAAACTTAAAAGAAGAAAGATCTGTAAGGCTTTTAAAAATAATTATTTAAAAAACTACAGCCAGTGAGGTTTATCAGGAAAACAAGTGTAGATCTTTTAAAGAGTCAACAGGTAAGCACTGGCCAGTGGGTACCAGAATATAAGAGGTAAGTGCCAAAAATAATCCCTCCCCTGAAGTGTAGGAATGATCTCTAAACATTAAGTTACTGAAATGACTGCAGAGAAGATATTTTAGTACTGGGCTGAATTATAAGGTCTCAATACCAAGGAAAGCAGGATTCTCCAGGGTTCATTAAAAAATTCAAGTGTTTCCAAAATTTTATTTGATTCTTAAAGGTTCTGAAAGAGGGCTAAGAATGATTGTAATTATTTATTGCCTACAGAGGTAAGAAAGTGAAACCAAGCAACCCACTACTGGACAATTCAAAGTTTCCACGTGGAGAAACTCCCTTTCGTTTCCCTATTGCCAACCTCTCAAAATAAAACAAAAAGCGAAAAAAGATCAAATGAAACAGAACATTTGAAAGGCAAGTTCAGCTGGCAAAAGATGCTCTGACAGTGTGATTCTGCCTGTACTCAGAAGGCAAAGCAGTCTAATCTGCGTCTGCCGGCAAGGGTCTCAGCATGGGGAGTGGCAGGAGCTGGAATGTGTAGGAGGCCGGTGCACTGGGCCAGGACTGGGGACTGCTCAGCTAGAGGACCGACAGGGTTTACTTGCCTGTTTGAATAATCTCATTTCCATTTATGACCTGTAATTTAACACAGTGGAGACATCACTTGCAACAGTAACTAGGCAGCTGCTTTGCTTCTCATAGGAGGAAGCCCTTCTCTGTTCTCCATCTCAGTCACATGGAGAGATTCTGGGAGTTACAGTGTCCCCTCACGCTCGGGAGTGAAAGGTGGCCCATTTCCTGGTCTGGTATTTAGGCAGTGGGTTAGCCCATCATTAGGATCCTCCTGCCTGAGCTACAAGGTTCAGGACTGGTGATTCTGCTACTCAGTCGCGGAGTGTTCAATCTTTTACAATTCCAGTTAGAAAGTGGCTGTAGCAGGCCTGTGCTTTGCAGCATGAGCTGACTCAATGAGAGGGAGAGGTTGAATTCAGGGATAAGCCTTTTCTGTGGGAGCACAGGGCATCTGCATCTGAGAAAGATGAAAACCTTGCATGGGACACCTGGCTCTTAGTATTTTGAGAAATGAGAAGTGCTAGGTTTAACTCTAGCACACAGAAAACAAGTGCATTCATTTCAGAAATATATTTTACGACCAGTGGCACCAACACACCTATCAGATACATACACCTATCAATTATCTCTCTGGGAAGATTTCACCCCCAAACATGTCTTCACTCTAATAAATGATGCCAGAGGGCTGTTTTACTCCATCAGACACTTAAGAGGTAAGATTGATTCTTACAAAAGAAAGGATCAAATATAAAAAAGCCATTCATTACAAAGGATGCCAAAGGGTGTTTAAAGTGTTTTGCTTTAGTAAGATTTTAATGTAGCACTTAGACAACAGGCGGGATTGAGAAATTTTCCTTCTAAGGACACTATAATTTTAAACATCTTTAGTGTTTATGATTTGTGCTATACATGGTACAGTGGTTTTCACAATGTGGTCTAGGGTCCTCTCCAAGTATTCTTTGGGGACACACAGTCTCTACAGCAATGCCTTGTTTGAGTTGGTAATTTAGCATATTCAACCAATTCCAGGACACTCCGACCCATTAGTTGAGAATGCTTTGTTTTTGAGTGGTTGCTGGGAGTAGCTGGTTATCAGTCTATAGAAGGTACATTGCTTCCATTAAAACAGTCCAGAGAACCAAACCATCTGAAAAGCACAGCCTTGAGGAATGTATCCAGGATATTCATTAGTTTGGTCAGACTGTCAGTAGAAAACTGACTGAACGCTTTGAGGCTACCATTTCCCCAAAGCCTGTACATGAAACCCTTCAGTTAACAGACAGAAGATCCTTCCTTCCCAGAGCTTTTGATCCCTGAGAAACTAGATTTCCTCCTTGCCTTTCTTCTTCTGTGACTATGACTTCTGCTCTATGCCAAGTTACCGTGTCCTAAATGTCCCAATAAGGGGTAGGCAGTGTAGAAACCTTCAAAAGCTAATGATCAGGTGGTGCTGTCAGCCATGACTGTGGTATAGCTCAGTTCCCTCAGCTTAAGACTGACTGCATCAGATCCGCTGAAATTATTAAAAAGGTCTGTTTCACCTCTCCTGGTGTGATGATTAATAAAACTCTCCCCACTTTATATTATTATGTTTCCAAAGGTGAAAACTTATCAGCACTAGTTTTCCTAATTTAACAGCCTTCTTCATCCAGGTTGTTTCTCTTAAAGTCACTGGGATGAATTCTTAGAGTATGTAGTGCACAATGGTTTTGTCTCTATTACCCTCCCCTCATTCACTTTGTGTACACCTAGAAAGATTTTTTTTTTAAAAAGGATCAGGTAATACAATGACAGCAGATCTTTCTTCTGGATCTTCCAGAATCTACAGACTTTAAGAGTCCAAAATTTTGGGAGCTATACTTAATGAGGGAGCCTCACAGTTCACACCCGACTCCCATGTCTACTGCACTTGAAGTAGTGCAAAGCCAACAAAACGTTCTTCCCATGGCTATGCTTTCAGCCCATTTCCTTTGGAAAATACACCCCACACCACACTGATTGTAAAGAGACTAGACTGCTAAGTGCATGTTTAATACTGTGGACTTTAACATATACTGGCTACTGGCTGGTATGTAGAGAAGGGAGTGGAACATTAATGCATAGGCATGAGACATAAGTCACTGCAAGCAGAGGCCTAGGTTCTGATTTTTTTCTTCTCTCTTGTCCCTCTGCTCCTTTCCTCCTCCCTCTCCCCCGTTTCCTTTCCCATTTGGACATTTTCTTCTCTTTCCCAATATAATACATTTTAGTCTTTATTTACACTTTCAGTTTCTCACACCAAAGAAACAATGCGGTATTTAAATATGTGCATCTGATTTATTTCACTTAAGAGTATGGTCTCAAGATGCATCCATTTACCTAGAACTATCTCAAACTTATCATTGTTTATGGCAGAGTAGTACTCCATTGTATAAAAAAACCCACATTTTCTTTATCCATTCCACTGTTGATGGGCATCTGGACTGTTTCCAAGATTTAGCTATTACAAACTGTGCCGCTAAAAACATGGGCATGTATATATCGTTGTGGTATGATGCTTTTAATTCTTTTGGGAAGATACCAAGAAGGGGAATAGCTGGGTCAAATGGAATCTCTAGTCCTAGTTCCCTGAGGAATCTTCATACTGATTTCCATAGCGGTTGCACCAGCCTACACTCCCACCAACAGTGGAGAAGGGTGCCTTTTTCTCCACAGCCCTTCCAGCATTTGCTATTGGTTGATTTCTTGATAACAGCTGTTCTTTCTGGAATGAGGTGGAATCTCAGGGTTGTTTTAATTTGCATCTCTCAAATGACCAGCAATGTTGAACATTTTTTCATATGTCTATTTGCTGTTTCTACTTCTTCATCTGAGAAGTGTCTATTCATTTCAGTTGCCCACTTTGGGATTGGGTCTTTAAAATTGGGGGGGGGTCTGATTTTTTTTAGTTCTTTATATATTCGAGATGTCAGTCTTTTGTTGGAGGAATAGCTGGCAAAAATTTTTTCCCACCTAGGTTCTGATTTTATCCTTTTCTTTAAAAGTTTTATTCAAAGAGGCTCTCTAAGGACAGCACCAAGAAGGACAGCAAAGCACATTCCAAGCAGCAGTGCCAGATCCTAAACCGAAAGGCTAACAGGAAAGGTACCTTCTGCAATCTTGTCTCTCCCCTGCAGTTTCAGTACTGTCTGAGGCCAGAGGTTGATGGCAGTGGACGTGACTGACAAGACCGTGAACAGCACAGCCAAGCAATGGTCAGTAAAGGTCACAAGCCAGGCACATGCGGTGCACTTTTCACAGTCACCCTTTCGAGAATGCTCTCCTTTCCACAAGGAGAGAAGCAAACCCCATCATGCACTAGGCTGAGATTTGTCAAACAACTGTGCTAAACACACTAATACTTTGCTGGGTTAACAGACTTGTCATCAGTGAAAGAAAGGAAAAATAATGCAGGGCACATAGAAATTCATTTAATTTTTAAAAGGTAATGCCAAGAACATTTGAATGCCTCATTTTCTAATGCCTGCTTTGTCATTTGCATGGTTGGGAAGTCAGAAGATAACAGTTATTAAAGACAAGTGGTTTCCACTAGATCCAGAGCCTGCTTACCTGGGCATCAATTATTTTCTGCTTTGCGTCAATAACTGCTTGCATTTCAGCATGATCCTTCTTCAGTTCCTCTTCCACAGCCATTAGCCTAGAATGTGGCAGGAAGGAGGTATCAACATTTTCATATAGGGCTAGATAAGTGGAGAACAAGAAATTTAAAATTCTTAATATTTCAAAATTTCTAGTCTTTTCTAATAAGAATCCCATAACAATCTTTTCTTTGTTTTCTCCCACCTTTGAAGAATACAGCCATGGTTGATTTCTGTACCTGTGACTGGATTTCATCTTCTTTGGAGCAGTATTTCTCTAATCATTTCCTCTTTCTCCTCTATCAGATCCTTCCCTCAGCACATCTTATTTCATGGTGAAACATCAAACCAACCAACAGAAGCAAATCATCATCTCTTAATAGCAAGGTCACAGCACATTCTTTTCCTTTGCATAGCTAAGTTTCTTCAGAGTACTCTATACTTAACAGGCCTAATTTAGTTCTCATCCACTGCTCACAACTCAACCTACTATGTTTAACTCCTCTGTTCTATCCAAAGGCTTGCAGTAAGATTACCTCCACACTATGAAAGCAACAGCCCCTTTCCGTCCTCTATTTACATGATCTGTGGTTTTTGAGTACAGATTCTGCAGCCTGACTGTCTGAGCTCAAATCCTAGGGCACCACTGTGCAGCCCTGGGCAAGAGACTCAATGAATTCATTGCCAGGTTTTTTAATCTGTAAAATGAGAATGACGATCGAGCCTAGGTTAGAGGTTGAGGTGAGGTGAGTACAAACAAATTAATATCTGTGAAGTTCTCAAAAAAGTGCCTGGACAATAGTGAGTGCTATGTAAGTGGGTAGTTAAAACTGACTTCTCTCTTATTCTCCCTTAGTTGGCAGCAGTGGTACTTTGTTTTGGTCCTCTGGCCTTAAAGACATACAGTGAAATCCCTTTCTATGTTTCTGGACTTGAGTTTGGAAGTCTAAATTAGTTTTGGACACCGGATACTTAGATTTTTAAACCCAGTTCTTTTTTTTAAAACTTCTCAAATGAGCCACTAGGCTCCCTACCTTTATTTTGAATTGTTATGATTATAGAAAAAGCCTCCCTTTATCTTCATGAGAGATGTACTAGTTCTCATATTTAAGATATTCAAAGAAATATAGTCAGTCAATACATTTGTAGTGAGTACCAGGAATATATACAGGGGTGAAAATGGCCTCTGTTACCCTTCCTTTAAGAATGTTTGAATCATCTCCCCATCTCTGTATACCTCTTAACAAACCCACATCTGCCACCACGTGGTCCTCTAACCTGCTGATGATGCTTTTCATTTGGCTGTCTTTCTCTTCCTGTTGCCTGCGCAGCCGCTCCTCGCTGTCCTCCAGCCGGGCCTTGTATTCCAGTAGCAGCTTCTGCATCTGCTGCTCCTGCACCAGCAATCGCCGTTCGTATTCCTCCAGTCGCCGACTGGACACTCTCAGGCGCTCCTTCAGTTTGCTAATTTCTTGCTCATACTAGAGCAAAGCAGAAGAGGCACAATGCCAAGGAGAGTTACACTAGTTTAAGAAATTAGTGATTTACGTTTCAATGAAACAAACTCTAGGTGATGCAGCTAGGTGCTGCCTGAGTTGCCATTCCCTTTGTTGCTGCTGGTGTTATTTAAAGTGATCAACTGGCATAAAATGTTAATGAAGCACTGCTCTCCTTCTAAAATTACATTTTAAGTCTTCACTTGGCATTCCAAATTCTACAGATTTATGTACCTCTCTCCAAATTAAATTACCAGTTGCTGCAAGCCACGCCCAATCTGTGATGGTTATCAAATGGGAGGGGAAAAAAAGATCAAGCACTGAGAAGCCCAACAAATGACTTAAGCCTAAAGCTGCTTATAACAGAACAGATTTCTGTATCATTACCTGTACTGTAGGGTCCCCAACATTATTATCACTCATCAGACTGCCATTTCTCTATCCTACTAGAAATTAGCCTTTTGCAGAACAAGCAACATTTTTATAATATTAAATCACTAAATCAATAAATAGAATTTTATGGCAGAACAGGCTATTACTGCTTTCTCCCTAACTATAAAAGTGTAAAAGGTCACAAGGCACTAAGAAAAGGTTACATATGAGCCCTACAGTTTCTCTAGGGCTCATACTGTATTGCCTCAAGCCAAGTTTTCATCATATGGCTCACCTACCCAATTTGGTACTTCTTGCCAGAATACATGTCTATATTCTCACTAAGAAGCCTTATATAAATTCAGTTATTGGTTATATGGCCCTTTCTTTTCTTTTTCTTGAGGGGGTGCTGGGGATAGAACTCAGGGCCTTGCACTTGCTAGGAAGCACTCTACCACTGAGCTAAATCTTCAACCCCTTTATGGCTCTTTCTTGTACTGAAACTGCTATGAATGGGGTCTGAGTACAATCAAATGTCAAATTTTCTTGTTGAAGTGAGAGACATAAGCATTTCTATAAACTCATGGTCTATATATATTCATTAGTAATTAATGATAGATCTTTATGGTACTCTAAAAATGCAGTTTTATATAATATTAACTCATTTAATGTGACCAGATAAATAACTATTGCTTATCTATCCTCATGGTCTGGTCCTAAATTATGCTTGCTAATCCAGGATGTCAAGGGTGAAAGTTTTATAACAGTTCTAAAGAGTTATACCTGCATTAATAAGCATAATTTAGGGTTATGCTAATAAGAAGTTAATGATTTCATTGTCAATTAAATGTGAGAATGCTATACATATATCAAGACTATTGTTTGATCTTTTTTTTTGTTTGTTTTGTTTTGTTTTTGTTTTTTGAGACAGGGTTTCACCATGTAGTCCAGGGTGGCCTCGAACTCACGGTGATCCTCCTGCCTCAGCCTCCCAAGTGCTGGGATTACATGTGTGCACCACCACGCCTGGCTTGTTTGATCCTTTTGTGTCAATTTTCTATGAAAAAACTCAAGCAACAGATGATATATTTTAAAGAACTATTTATAGTGCTAGACCTTCTTTATCCAGAAAAGGCAAAAAACAAAACAATCCAAGCCAAATTGTCACCAAGATATAGATAGTAAGTCTAGTAGGAAGGTAATTTTGACGCTGGCTGAATACTAACAATAGTTTTATACAAATACAACTATTCAGCTAAAATGACTAGAGATGAATAGCAGAGTATCTCCTATATTAAGGTAATCTATATAAAAAAGGAAATTATCTAATCTTCCTCCCCTGAAGCATGATGGGTATTTTCTACATATGTTCACATGGAGATGCTACTGAACTATTATACATAAAATAAATATGATGCTTAACATAGAGACAGAGGGAAAGATAGAGGCAGGGGAACATGATGTTCTTGTCTTGATAACCATGTTAGTGGCCTACCACTTGTGGGAGCAAAAAAGTCAATATAGACAGACTAGGTTCTACCTTCTCAGCATGCTTGGCTTCATCTTGATTTTGCTCAGTTTCTTCCACGTCCTCTTCATACTGTCCATTGTTTAGAACCCAGGCTGCTGTCCTCTCTACTGGAGACATAGTGGCAGAGTCCACAGGTGACTGAACCTGCATGAGAAATAGCTATTAGCATTTCCTAAAACAGCTCATCCACTATGTTTCACAAAGAAAAGCGATTCTTGGAAGACATGACAATGATCTTTCAATTTTCTATTAAATGCTCTTAGCTTTAAGTAATATTTTATTAATGAAAGGGATAGAGAAAAGAATATCAATTTATGTGTATCACACCCAAGAAACATCCTTTTTCTCCTTCTAAAGAAAGCCAAGCCCTTAAAATTACTAATCTGCTCAGTGGTCCAAAAACTATTAGGTACCAAACTACCCCATAAGATTAAGATGATGACAGAATGCATAACTTGATGGTTGACTGCTCAGATGGGGAAACGTCTGTTGAACCCAGAGAGATCATGGACTAAAGAACGATTAATGCTATGCAAATTCAAGGAGTGACATTTAGATATCAGAATGCCAAATATTTATTTTTTATATTAACTATTTAGAAAAAGAGAAGGACAAGTGATACTGATTATTCTTAGAGACTGCTGACTTCCTAACAGGTTAAAATCACTCTGGAGTCCATGTTTTAAACCAGAAAGTTTCTCGATGAATACATAATCAAAAAGATGGATGCTGTGCAGTCTGAGGCATATTTCTAACCAGTTAGTATAACAGGGACATAGAGGCGAGGCCTGCAGATGTCAAGTTGGCAACTAAAAGCAAGATAAAATGTGGCATCTCTGCCTTCATTTTACATGTTTCCTTTATTACCTTAAGACTTTGGATCAGATCACTGTTCAGCTCTGCATGTAGGCATGTTAACTACTTAAGGAGTGTCTGTTGGAAAAGTGACAATACAAGATTTATTAGCTGTTGTGGTTTGTGTCTAGATGTCCCCCCAAAGCCTCACTGGGTCACAAGTAGAGCTTCTCAGAGGTGGCTGGATCTGGAGTGTGTAATGCTGGGTCAAGGGCGTGTGATTACTAAATTAGTTCACTTATTGGTTTGCCATAGTTCTAGGTAGGATTAAGGGTGCAACTGGGTGTGTACTAAACGTGTGTCTCTGGTTGCTTGTCACTTGTTGCTTGCTGTTTTGCTAACTTCTGCCTGCCATGAACTATTTCTCCTCTGTGATGCCCCCTGCCATGCCACCCTGCTTTGGAGCCAGCCAATTTATGAACTGAAATGTCTACAAACAGTGAGCCAGATAAACCTTTCCTCCTTTAACTCTGGGTGTCAGAAATTTTGTCTCGGCAAAGAGAAAAAAGTAACTAAGACATTAGGTCTTAATTAACCTTACCTATCTCATCCCCATTCCAGACTGAGAACACCAAGTTAAAGCAATAAGCATTTTCAAGATTTGCAGGAACACTCAGTTGCCAGCTTTTACAATGTCCTGTTGCAGACTCCCTGATGCAGTGCCTAGAAGTCTCCAGCCACAGTCTAGAGTCCACAGAAGACTCCAGTCTGCAGTCTAAGCCTGCAGTCACCTTGGATTCCAGGAACAACAGAGCTTCACAGAACAGATTACCCCCAGCAGAGCCTGTCACCTCATGAGAATTGAATTGCTCCTTCAAACCACAAGCACTTCTCTAAAGCCACCTCAGAGAACCAATCCTGAGATAACGATCAACCGGACCAGGACTGCCTACACTGCCAGCTATGCAAATCCCAACTTTTGCCTTTGTTCCCCTTTTCTATAAAACCTCAAAGTTTCAGTCAGCCCCTCAAAGACAGATCTTGAACGTCTTTATCTGCCCTTTCTGGCATGGCCATGCTGGATAATGCTCTTCTGCATTTCACCACTGTTGCCTCCTTGACTGGCATTTTAGGACCAGTAGCTGAGTGTGGTCTGTTGCAATCCCTGTAGCTGGGACTTTTGCTTTAAAACTTTAGTAAAGTTAGGACAGCAAGATAATTGTTCTTTTCCAATACAGATATACAGAGCATCAAGAATTCTGGCCTTGAGGAGCAACTCTGCCACTTAGAAGTTAAATCACTTAGCCTCTTAAATACTATTTTTCTCGTCTACTGAATACAGTTGTCACTACCATCACCTATCCTGACCATTTCATAGGGAGTTGTGAGGATTAAGACAGTATATGTGAGAGTTCTTCGGCAACTGCAGAGTGCTAGAGAGGTTACAGTCTTACCACAGAGTGCTCTAGGGAGGTCAGTCTTCCTACATTTAGGTTTCAAAAACTGGAACTGGATCTTACAATTTGTATTAGGCTATTGAATGCTAGTACTTGCTCCACAGATGATACTAGAAATACATTTTTCTCTCGCCTTGGGCTGTGAGAAACAGAGAGAGAGAACACAAAGCTTCCTATGTGGACTAGCCTTTTATACTAAGAATCGGTTTTTATTTTGAGAACCAATAAATACTCCATAATTTCATAACTGAAGGGAATTCTCTCTCATGCAGAGCTATATACCTTAAGAACCTTCATATCATTTCAGACTAGAACTGAATTAAACTATAAATAAGTACTTTAAAAGAAGGGTATTTTGATGACCATGAGAATTAGAAAGCATAGATGAAAAAACTGCAAAGACTAAAAAGTTATCAAAGACGGGTTGTGAGAGAATTTAAAACTATATATACACACACACAAAACTATAGACACAAATGTAGTATAAGGGTATTTCTTAAAGAAGAATCTGGTTTAGCTGACTTACAAACATTTCATTGATACATAAGAAAGACTTTGTGCCTAAGAATAGATGTGTGTTATTTACATAAGTAGTTACTTATAGACAAGCAATTGTGAATGAATTTGTAGACATTCTTTCTCTAAAACTACTATTTTATGATGTAAATATATCTTAAATTACAGTACTCTCGGAACTTAAAATTCTATCTCTAGCTCTACTATAGTCATAGGTATATTTCTTCATTTATTTGTGTATAAATTCTTGTCATACCCACCATATTACTAATATATTTACTTATTGCTTTTAAAAATAACTTTTGAATTAGCTAAGCCCTTGAGCTAAGCAATACCAATAAGATCACAACTTTGATGTTCCATATATATTTTATATAGTTATATATTAAAGGTTATATGTTTTTCTAATATGGATCAAAACAATTACATGATTAATAATTGTGTACACTTCAGTAATTTTGAGTATCACACTTGGGAACAGTGACCCGTAGGATATAAGCATCATCCGTAAAAGGAAGATAACTATTCATATCAAAAGTTATATGAGGAAAAAAGACATGGCATGAGAAAGCACTCTGTAAACTAAGGGCGCCTTACACACACAGATACACATGATCGTTCTCCCTCTGGTGGATTTTAAAAGCAGAGCATAGTGAATTGCTTTGGATTGGTAAAGAGCAATAGTAACAAGGGTTTAGGTTTTTATTTGATATATATGCACATGGAAGGCAAAAGAATGTAGCTGTGAGTCTTAAAAAAATTAACAGAAAATCAATATTTAAGGGAGATCAATGCCTTCTTAGTTTTACAGTCTTACTACTCTAGCACAAAGGGCAGAGGAAAGCTGCTTTATGACCAGAATTTTCTATCCAATAGCAGTTTGAGATAAAATAGCTATTAAAACTAGTACCGACTTTACTATTAGGAATTTATTACTTCAAGGCAGCTAATTCAACAGCTTTCTGCTTTATATAGCTAATAAGATGTTGCTTGAATGAACTTTCCCTGTGACTTGTTAAAAGTAACTTTATTTTGAGTGTCTATAAATGCTCTGCAAACGAATCGTACTCCTAAGAACATACAAAGGAAATAAAATCTTTGCTTTGAAAGCATATTAAAAACAGCAACAACAACAACAAAAACATCTTGGGGGTAACTGAGGCTTTAACTGTTAAATGAGAAGATGTAAAAACAAGGGTTGGTTTATTCTGTTGCTGATGCTGTATCTTTAGAAAGACAAATATAAAGACCAATGAGTTATGAGAGATCGTACAGTAGGAAGGAGGCATGTAGGGTCTATTCATTCCTATTTTACTAGTTGAGTATTATTTTAGTAACTTTCTGATACGTCCTAGCACTTCGCTTGGAAAACAGTAAGCAGTCATAATAAAATTGACCAAAAAAATCAGATGTGTTTTAATCATTCCTTCTAATAAGCCTTTACCAAATTTATAAAGGAACCAGAAAGTAATATTGAATAAATCAAAAGTAGGTACTATTCCAGATTAGAAGAAAATAGAAGTGATACTTATTTCAAAATTATTGTTATATGCTCTATACAGTATTAAAAAACTATACACTGTCTTTTATATTTTTTTCTTTTGGCCTTATTTACCAACTAGAATGTTAATCTAATGGCACCGCATCATATAGTTCTTTTGAATGGTAATGACTAAGTAACACCCTACGTTGTCTTTAAACTTCATTATTAAAGTAAAGTTCATTATTAAAAAAAGGACACTCTGTTTTTCCTCTGCTTTCTGGAAGTGCATCATAGGCTTTTCTTCAGTGGTTGTTCTAGCTCCTTTATAAGCTGAATATATAAGAAAAATTATTATTTCTAGTTTATAGTCAAAGAAATTGAGGGAAGAAGCTGGTAAGTGGTTCTGAATCCATCTTACTTAGCTATAGCTTTAGGATGAGAATTTATATCCACTGACTTTCAAAAGAGTAATTAAGGGAAATGAAGGATGAAAAAGACAAGAAGAAAAGCAGCAGGAATTCCCATTAGGAATACTCCCTTTTGAGATGAATCCAAATAGGGATTCCCTGGGAAAAATAATAATGATTTAGGGCAAAGGGCCATGACATGCAGTTTAACTGATACAGCAATTAGTCACAGACTGGCTATGCTGGGGACAGTTGAGAATAGGCCAGTTCCTTGTTCCTTGCTAGTATTGGCTAGATGTAAACAAGACTTGATTTCAGCTTCTTTACAGTCTGAAATAGGTTTTCATATATGAATAACATTCCTGCTATCAACACTAAAGGAAGGGCTGGCTAAATTAATGAGTAAACTCTAAGAGTCCTTGAGGAATTTGGTTACACCATCCCAACTCCTTGCGTTTGTTTGGTCAACAAACACAAATGTGAAAACTGTAGCACAACACCAGTGTGTTTATCCAATACCTGTTTTTTTTCCTGCACCATGTTAAAGAACAGTTTCTTTAGCAACAACCACACACCACCTCATTTTTGTTAAACAGACCAAATGCCTATTTTTATTTTTTTAATTTTAATTTTATTTTTGGGGTGCTGGGGATTGAACGCAGGGCCTTGCATTGCTAGGCAAGTGCTCAACCACTGAGCTAACCCCCAAATGCCTATTTTTAAAAGCCTCTTCAAATCTGAATTTCTAAGCTTACGGAATATGGTAAGTATTATTTGTAGAAGACAATATGATACGTAATAAAGAGAGAGGAAAGTGAGAAGAAAGAAATACAAATAGAGGCTCAAAGGGGTCAAAATATTAAGTTTCCTGAAAAAAAGTAAATTGTTTCACAAGAATTTCATTTCCTTCCTACTCACTATAACTGGAAAGACTGATGCCAGTGACACTGCCAACGATGCCTATTCCTTTGTGCTAAGATACAAATGGAATTTGTAGGGACAAAGCACTGATAATTACAGACGCCTACAGAACAATCCCCACAAAGAAACTCTCTAGTTTTGCAGAAAGAATTCCCCAACACAGTTTGCAATTAAAATGTGTAAAGGAATTTGCCTTAAAAATGTGCTGATTGCATAGAACTTCAGAGGCTCATGGGAGTGAGAATGAGAAACATAAGCAAGAAATGGAAAGATAAGGAATACAAGAGTAACAACATTAAGTTAAAAGAATGTACCATCTGGGTACAAAAATCCAGGGTAGAAAAACCAGAAATGTGAGAAGTCAAAATACAATGATTTCTGCTTCAACAGATACGATAGTGGCAGTTACCTGTAAAGGCACAAAGATCAATATTTAAAGCTCTGCTAGGACATCTCACTATGGCTGTGCCTACTTCATACCAATATAATAAAGATATTTCCTAACTCATCAGTGGCTGTGGTATAAAAATTAATGTTTATGTTGGTTTTGGGGACCGTATGTTTGCCATCTCTCATCCATCCAGGCAGTCTTATGTTTATTCATAGAAAGACACATTCTGTGCTTATGGGATAAGTGTTATATTCTTCTGCAGGAAAAATGTTATGAATAACAGTTGGTCCCAAATGAGTAACCAAAAGGTTATTTAATTTATAATATTATAAACATCACCTTGAGTCATATGCCCTGGCAACTGAAGGCTACATGATACAGAAGCAATGGGTAGGCAGAAGTAAAAGAAGAGAATTTAAATTTTTCTTTTCTTTCTACGGCAGGACCTAAGACAACTTTTGACAAGTCGGAGGGCCCTTTCCCCTGGGTCACTCTGGTGTTCTTATCTATTTATATCATCCTTAGTGCTTTCCTGCTGCTTTAAGATCCTCAAGGAGATGCTTGTTTTCACACAGTATTTCATCTCTAATATTAGTTATCTTTTTAGTCTCCTCCCAATAAATACTTCAATTCCCTGAAAGTTATTGATATCACCAATCACATTATGGAATCAATGACTGATAACACTCTAACACAGAATTTATGTATGTCCATGTGTAAAAATATATATATATAATTTATATGCAGGAGGATATATAATATAAATAAGATATACAGGGATATATTAATATATATAGTTCCTTAAACAAAAAATGCATATTAAATCAAATGAATTGGTGAAATGTTGGGTAATACAACAAAATAAAAATGGTAACTTTAAGATTAAAGGGAAACTTTATTTCTCAGGGAAGAATGACCAACTAGGAAGTCTGCTCCCCAATCAGCTTGAGTTGGTCATGCTTTCCACTGCCTGTCCCCTCCAATTTTGCACCCCAGGGTTCTGTAAATGCTGTATTTTTTTTTCCCTTTAGACAACCATCAGTGCAAGGGCAAAGTGCTCTGATCATAGCAGAGTGAAGGCAGAAGCTGCCAAATCAAGTCCCAACCAGTAAAAATGTAAATAACACATGGGTATCCCATCCCCAAGGTTATTAGCTCCCTTTAAAGGGCAAAAGATATACTGGTACCTCAAAATGTAATATTGTAAAGAAGGAATGATTAAATTCTTGGCAAACAAGAAGAAAGCCTAGAAATCTTATATTAGATGGACGTGACACTTGTCAATGGGCTTGTCCCATGTAAACAGTAATATAAGGATGTGCAAGAGTTTAGAATACTCATCAGCCACCTGTATGTCTAGCCTTCTACGGTCCCCTTTACCTTGCCTCTGTAGGTGTTCAGTTGTTTATTTTTCTAGCCATTTCCAGGAAAAGGCACATGGGACTTGGTATTACTGTAGGGAGTTGGGGGGATGAAGTAGGGAGCAGTTACTTTAAACTCATAACTCAAAATATAAAACTTTATTCTGAATGCCAATAAAAAAGATTATGAAGAATTTCTAGATTCCTAAAATATATTATAGCTGATTTTACCTACTGATTTTCTACTTCAAGTGCATAATTATTCATTCAATATCATAGATTTGTTCTAAATGCAAACTTAGCAACTCTGCTGCTTGTAGAGAAGGAAAGGCCCCTAAGTGTTTGTTAGAGAGTCTCCTAAGGGTAATGAGTCAAACTACATTCTGCTGTCTCACTTAGCCAGCAGCCTCCCAAACTTTTCATTTCCTCTTTCCGTTTAAAGGTGGCAAAAAAATATTCTTAAGTGGAAACCTTGTTAGCAATGGGATTTCCCAATGATTTATATATGAAGAAGCAAGGAAGTACTACAGTCGATAGCAGCAAACCCCTCCAGCACTCATTCTTACCTGCTGTGTCTGCTGTCTCTGGATTGCTCTCACTTTGGGAACAGGGCTCTCTCTGGAGGAAGAGGACTGCTGCCGGGACCGGCTCCCATTCTGCACAGGTTCAGCCACCAAGGCTGCAGATGCCACTGACATGCTCCCAGTGCTACGCAAGGAAGCACTATGGGGCAGGGATGGGGGAGCTTTGGCTCTGGCACCTAACCCAGTCTGGTCTATTTTTCGGATCTGGGTTTGCCCAGTACTGTTTTGTCGTGGCAGAGCAAGAGTTATGTGTCTGTCTGGCATAGTGTGCCGCCGGGAGAAATCTTCACTCTGAGTGCTACGTTTAGTGAAATCTTCCATGCTGCTATTGCTGGGTCCACTGAGTTTGAAGTCTTCACTGTTACTTTGGCTTCTAGAACTGGCAGTGCTTAGGTTCTCCAAACTGGAATCTACAGAGGCCTTTGGCATAGCTGGAATTGGATTATTGAGGTGATAGACAGGATTCTGGAATGACAAGGGCTGGAGACTTCCTGGCTGGTTCAAGGCAGGATGCAGGGGCCTTCTCACTTGAGGCGCACTCTGGGGAGTGCTCTGGGTTTCTCGCAGTTGTTTGATGCTGGCCACCTGGGTTATAGAAAGCTGGCTTCCTGTCAGGCGCATAGGCACATCAAGTATGACAGACGCGTGCTCCACCTGAGCAGCGTGAGTGTCCTGGAGGTCCATGAGGGAGATGCTCCGACCGTTAGGAAGGCTACTTTCCTTTTCATCCTTTTCAGAATAAGTCATGCTCTGGGAGGAGGCCTGCTGAACCAGCAATAGTGTTTTCCCTCTGAAATAGCTGTCTGTATTGTCCTGGCTTGGAGATTTTAGTTTATGCAAATCACTGTGGAAAAATAAAGGACCCTGAATTACTCTTGAGGAAAATTTCATACAGTTGAGATTCTTCAGTTTGGGCACATGAACTCTTCTGGTTTCACAGGCCCAATGTGGATACTTAAATTTCTTTAGAAACTCAGATTTCATCCTTACAATTCTCAGAATAAAAGCCAGCATTTTTAGTCTTCTCCCCAAAGTGGAGAATAACATTGTGTATACCATCCCATCATTGTCTTCAGTTCTTACTAGAATTCTAATAATCTCCAACTTAGAGAGATTATAGTACCTCCCAAAGTACTCAAATTCACAATTACTTCTATCATAACCTTCAAGCGAAGAAGCTCTGAGTAGACAACCAAAGGGTCCCTGCTAAAGGCACTAGATAAATCATGGCAGTCTAGAAAATTAAGTCCAAGTCCAGCTGACACAGTCAGCTATAAAAGGGCTTTAACTGAGGGTGTTCAGTTTTGAATGCTACACTATGTGACATCAATTTCGTAAAAGCTCTTACTCTTCCATTAAGCAGGACATAGAATTTTGTATACATTTACTGAATATATAACTATCTCATCATTCTAGAAAATAAATCATCATAGATTTTGTGCATTATGACAAACAACTGGATTTATTTCAGATGATGCTTTTCAACTGCCCATAAGTTTAAAGTTGAAAATTTAACAAGTTAAAAACATTTCTGCTAAATCTACATATTCTGAGACAGTAGTTCAAAATTTCTCCTTCATACCTGTCAGTGGGGTCTTCAAATATTTTCTGCAGCCCAGAAGAGAGGCTCCCACTGACATTTGGACTGGAGTTATGCTCAGTGAAGCGTCTCAGTTGCTGTTGTATTGGCGTAGGATTAGTCAGAGACTTGGTAATATCAGCAAGAACACGGGGGAGAGGCCCCAGTTTTGCCACGGTTGCCTGTAGGAAGGAATTTTCACCCTAATTGGATAATGAGCATTGTGACATCCAACACAGATTGTTTTTGGGAAAAAACCGAGGCCCATTGATGGAGGGGTGCAGGTTGGAGGGAAGGGTAGGTATTTGCATATGGGAGTGGCAAGTTCATAATGCATTGTTATGGAGCAGTGGAACCATGGCGTCGAGATGAATGGAGGAGGCGAAACAAGGTGCAGCAGACATTGAGGAAAGAAAGGAAACTGAAATTAGGATTATGCAAATAAAAATTAAAAGACATGCTTAAACAACCAAACTACTGCCATTCCAACTAAAACAGGCATGCAAAGCAAACTAAATCTTTGGGTGGCTAATAGACCAAGGTAGAGAAGGGGAGGAACCAAACACCTTCTAACCATAAGGAACTTCAAGACTAGAGGATTGGCTGATGTGATGAAACTTACAAAGAAAAAGGACCATGTGAGAAAAGAAATGCATGCCAACATACAGGAAGGTGCTGCATTCAGGGATCCACGACACAGCAGGGCACATTGTTAGCTGATGCTGTCATCCACTACCTCAATCACAGGGACCCCTGACCCACTGCCAGCTGAGTTTCTACTAGTAAGGTAATTTTTTTAAAGACGAGCAAAATCAGGTAAATTCTCTCTATATGTCTAGATGTACTCCTGCATCTCGGGATCAGATATTAAAAAGGAGAAAGTGTGTATACACAGCAAAGCCTGTTAACAAGACCTTGAGGTTCAATAAACCAGGCCTACTTCACAAAATAACTGTATGTGCACACCACTGATGAAGTTATTAAAAAAAGAATAATCTTTTTTTTGTTTGTCTGTTTGTTTTGAGACAGGGTCTCACTATACAGCTCAGGCTGGCCTTGACCTCATGGCAATTCTCCTGTCTCAGCCTCCTGAGTGCTGGGATTACAGGTATGTGCTACCTGGCCAAGAATAACTTTTTAGTACAGGCATTATTCATCTCAATCTTTGATCTTTTTTTTTTTTTTTTTTCTCCTCTAGGACATTTTTATTCTCACAGGGTCTTATGGGACTTCTTGAATATAAATTAGTTTTACATGCTGCCTTTGGGTCTTTTTTGTCTTCTCAACAATCAACAGACTCTTCCACCAAGGTCAAACGGATACAATGCCACCTAGAGAATGCTGTGACCTGCTCAACAATGCTGAGCCATGGTTCATATTAAAGGAATTTACCCTCGACATAGCTTCAATTTAAGATCTAGCTAGCATTTCAAAGAGTGAAGAATGGGTTTTGGAGAATAAGAAATGATTGTTTTATTAATGTTTTAAGCACCAGTGGACACACTACTAATTATGCTTCCTCAGGAAAGTCTTTTTCATAGGTTTTACTCTTCTGTAATTTTTATTAATACGTGTTATCAATAATAGGAAAATTGAAGGAAAAAAACAAGTTCTCATCACAGAGAGATAACTTTGGTTTTGAAAGTCAATCTAACACCACTAAACTATTTTCTACTACAAAAATCTATGCCTTGCTATAAAATTCTAGGAGGAAAAAAGTGATTGGTATGCCTTACAATTTTCTCATTAATACGATGTATTATAAAATTTAGTTTATAATCAGAAAACAGGATTAAAATAGTGATTTCTGTGTCACATCTGTAGAAAAGACAGTATCAGGATTTTCAGATCACATGTGATCTTAGCACTAATAATTATAAACTTCCTGACCTCCATAGTAAAACAAAAAGCAAAAAATATCTACACGAAAATCTTCATGGGTAAAGTCACTTAAACATGATAAACAGCATTTTCTAAGTCTGTACTTTTGTTAGAAATTACTAGATGAAATTTCATCTTATCCTATTACATATCAATGAGGATGTATGCACCAATATTTTATATTAATTTCCAGGCAAGTATTCAGATATATTTATATATATATGTACACATATATATAAACTTCATTAATTCAGATATTTAAAATATATTAATAATTTCATAGCTTTCTAGAATTTCGTGGCTGTGGAGCACATATTTTATTCAGAAATGATAATCATTTACTTTCAGATACCTAGAGCAAAAGGTTGCTTTTAACTAAGCAAAAAGGGTGAGTATTATCACTCATAGATATGCTCCAGAATTCAGGCACACTGAAGTTGTCTGTCTCCCATTTCCCATTACTCTTGCAGCCTACTTTACCTTATCAAGTTGGGAAACTACTTCCCACAGTAAGGAATGCAAAACTGAAAGCTCTCGGCCCAGATCAATGTAACCATCGAAGCCTGGGGTGTTTGAGATGGTGTCTGGATTAGAGATCTCCAAAAGAAAGCGCTTCATTCCACCCCATTCATGTTCTAAAAAATCATTCATAAATGCCATGTATTCCTCTTTGTTACCAAACCTGAAGTGGAGGGTGAGAAAATGAGAAAGAACATATTCAAGAAAAGAGATATGATCACTTTGAGTTGACTTTACACAGAGGTAATCAATTCTTTTATTTTGTGGAGATAACAACTAATCTTGTTTCTCTGTAAGTGATAAGAAAACTTTGTTTTTAAGGTGTCAGGGATTGAACCCAGGGACTTCTGCATAGTAGACAAGTACTCTACCACTGTATATACCACCAGCCCAACGATGTACTTTCTTTTTCCTTTCCTTTCTTCTTTTCCTTCTTTCCTTCCTCCCTTCTTTCTTTACTCTTTCCCTCCATCTCTTCTCTCCCTTCTTCCTTTCTTTTTTGTGATACTGGAGATTGAACCCAGGGCTTTTGCACCGAATTACATCCCTAGTCCTTTAAACATTTTTTATTTTGAGATAGTCTTACTAGGTCACCAAGTTTCCCAGGCTGGGCTTGAACATATTTAAGGTTTTCTGGTATGTATTAAAGTAATATTAAGAATATATGAAGTCTTCGGCCTCAGCCTGCGAGAGTACTAGGATTACAGGCATGGGTCATCACACCTGACTTCTAAAATGTACTTTCTTAATATTACTTTAATACATACCAAAAAATCTTGAGCAGCTTTCTAGTCTCTGTAGAGTAAAGCCAAAACTCCTTTTTTCCTGGTATTTAAAGCTCTCTATAAAATAGCCTTTACTTACCTACTAAATGTTCACTGGCATAAACTTCAGTATTGCTAGCTTCTTCAAAGTCTCCCAAATGTATTATACAGCATTCTCCCCAATCACCGTATACATTCAAAGACCTCCAATAGACACTCGGAACTGTGGATTGTACAGGACCCTATGTATACTGCTTTCCCCAAAAATATATGCCTATCCTAAATGTTCACCCTTTTCACTTAAGGAAGCACTTCAAAGCTTCTCTTTGGCATTCCTGAATTGCCAGCCCCACTATTCTTATGGTTTAGGGTCATTATTAAGTAAGATAAGGGACACTTGAACACAAGCACTGTGACACCGCCAACAGTTGATCTGAAAACTGAGATGACTACTAATAGGCAGGAAGCCTATCAGGGATGATTCATGTCCTGGGTGAGGCAGAGCTGGACAGCATGACATTTCATCAGGTTACTCAAAATGGCATGTAAATTTAAACTTACTAGTATTTATTTCTGGAATCTTCTATGTACTAGTTTTGGACCAGTTAACAACAGGTAAGTGAAATCATGGAAAGCAAAACTCTGGATAAGGAGAGACTACTGTATTATGTTCATTTTCTTCTCCAATCTTTTGCTCTTGTTTTTTATCTCCACTAGAAAAGAACCCCTTATTTGTGTACTAAGATTCTAGCTATCTTCAGGGCCTAAATTAAACCTATAAAACTTGTTTCAAGATAAACTAGAAATAATTTTCATCAGAATTAGCTCAAAATGGGCAAATAGGTATCTTTCTGCACTGGATACATAAGAACAAAATAGTGCACTTCTAAAAAACCTCCACTGTTTAAATACTAGAAAACAATCTTTCCACTCAAGTTCTAATTTTTTTCTTCTATACATTGCTAAAAGAAACTTGTTTTTAACAGATGCAGCTCAATGGTCCAGTGCTTTCTAGTGTGTGTGAAGCCTTGGATTTGATCTCCTGTACCACTAGGAAGAAAAAGAAAAAAAAAAAATACACTTTCTTTTAAGTACATTTCGTCATGAATTTTGTAAGTGTGAATTCTTTCCCAGCTATTTCTTAAAATCATTTTCTATAAATTATAAAAAAAAAAAATAGGGGGTTGGGGATTTAGCTCAGTGGTACAGCGGTTGCCTAGCAAGCACAAGGCCCTAAGTTTGATACCCAGCACCAAAAAAAAAAAAAGATACAAACTGAGTAAAAAGCTGGAAACAAATGAAAAGTGGAAAGAAAAAAGTGTGGGTGCATTCATTCAACTATCCAAACATATTTGCTATGTACATCTGCTTTCTCCTAATTTTCTTTCAAAAAAATTTTAAGCCTACAAAGAAGCTGAAAGAATATACAATACCTATAGCCTTTCATTTACATTAACGAAATACTAACATTTTGCCAAGTTTGCTTTCATTCTCTCACTCTATATATACATACGCCCTTTTTCTGGAACCATTTAAACTAAGTTAGAGACATCACCTCTAAATACTTTAGCACCTATTTTTTCAGAATAAGGAATCTCTCTTACATAAACCAATGCCATTTTTGCACTAAAACTTTAGAAAACATTATTTATGAATCATCTTACATATAGTCCATATTTAAGTTTCACTAACTGTCCCCTGAATTACTTTTTGAGATTTTTTTCCACCCGTTTTTAAGATCCAAATATAAGGCTGGGGATTTAGTTCTGTGGTTAGAGTGCTTGCCTAGCAAGTGCAAGGCCCTGAGTTCAACCCCAGCACCCAAAAAAAAAAAAAAAAAAAAAAAGAAAAGATTCAAATATATTTCAAGTATTGCATTTGGTGTCTGGTGTCTTTTGATCTACTACAGCAGCCTTCTATCTTTTGCATTTTTCCTAACACTGTCTTTCAGGAAGTGGCTAGAGTACTTGTATTAGATTATGTAAAAATACAATTTGTCAGACTGTTCTTCCCAATCCTTTCATACTTACATTCTTGTGTTTGTATACTGCTAGAACAACAGCATTACACTTACATATCCTGTCCTTTCTTTATTAGTACTTTTCATTTCCCGTATTATTGGATGTTCTTCACAAAAATAGTTTTAAGTGGTATATGCATTGAGTATATGTACCATCTGTTGGTTAATACTTAAATTGTTTAAATTTTATTTTGCTATTTTTATTGACAACAATAAAAATATGGTATCATGAATGATGGCCCCACCTATATTTTAGGTCTCACATTTTTTTTTAGCTTATTAGTACATGTGTATAGTACATAATGTTCACATGTGAGAATTACATTCCCACAACTTAATTCTTTTTTTCCTCTTTCCCTTCCCTCCTTCCCTCTTTCCCCAATCTCTTGACCCCCCCCCTTCTTTTGCACATGTTTGTAGTACGTAACGTTTACATTCCTTGTATGGAGTTGGTACATGTACATAATACACCCAGATTCCTTTTTCTCATCCCTTATCCCTTCCATCCCTCCCGCTCCCTCCATCTCTTGATCCCTCTCCCCTGTGAGAACAATCTATCGCCATATTTCCTATTATCTACATTTTATTTTGCACTTTACTTTTACTCTGGGTTTCTCATATAAGAGAAACAATGTGATATTTAAAGCTTGTGTGTCTGATTTATTCCACTTAACATTATGGTCTTAAGGTGCATCCATTTTCTTACAAGTGATGCAAGTTTACCTTCTTTATGGCAGAGTAGCACTCCATGGTGGGTAAGTACCACATCTGCTTTAACCATTCATTTGCTGATGGATGTACGGGCCACTTCCAAGATTTATCTATTATGAATTGAGGCCTCACGTATTTTTTAAACAGTGTGTTTTAAAGCGGTTATGGTAGCATCACCTACTTGGCAAAGTTGGCCAGGTTCTGAATGACCTTGGCGATAAGAGTGAGAGTCCGAGACGTGCGGTCATCGGGGTATTCCTGCATAAGGCTGAACAGGCTGGGGGACATAATGGCTGGGCAAAGAAAGCGGAGGAACAGTGAGGCACTAATGAGCCGCTCACTGATGTCTTGCTTGCCTCGGTTCAGGCACTGCTGCTTCCACGATGCAAATACTTCTTTCAACTCACGAGGGAAAACACTGAGGAAGGAAAAAAGATACTAAAACCTCTAAATATAAAAGTACCATAACACACAGAAGCACAGCTGATCCCACTCTGATTCAGCAAACCTCTGCTCTAAAGCCAAGCTGTGAGGACCGAGTGGATGCCTAGGGAGGGCGTTCTGCCCAATTCATGTCTACGGGCTGGTAGGAAATTCACAGAGGGCCAGATGGAGACTAGAAACTGAAAGCTATAAAACCCTAGATTAGTATAAATTTAGTTTTGCAAAGTGGGAAAATGATACGAGGCTCTCGACTAAACCATCTGGTTTAATATAGCTCACCATAATCTTTGTAAAAATTGTTCATCAAAAAGCTCCCCAAATCTCACCAACTGCCAGGATAGAGCAATGATCAAAATTCATGAACGCATCTGTTCAACACAAGTAAATATATTAGAAAACTAGAAAAATACTTTTGGAGATTAGAGGATGTAGTACTAATGTTACGGGTAAGATTATTTAGTCAATTTGGAAGTACTTTTTGCTTAGAATGGAGATTGAGATTTTAGACAGGACTATATTAGGGAAACTTTCAAATTTTTTCCCCAACTTCTTCCTTTGGGGACAATCAAATGATGTTTATAAGGAAAAAATTAGTTTCATAATCAAGGGTTCATCATGGACAGCAGCTTACCAGTAAGAGTTGATGATCTTGCAGAAAGCCAGCTCACAGCACATTTTTAGATTGCTCTGATGGTCCATCAGTTCACTAGATGAACATTTGCTGGGATCTACTTCACAGTTCTCATCTGATTCATACAAAGCTTTGATGAACTCCCCTATTTGAAGAGAGAAGAAGACAGATAGTGTAACTATACATAATGCCTTCCTGAGTAGAATAAAAGGATTTTAGATTTCTGTCCTAAATGTGTAATGGGGAATTTTTTTCTCAGACTTCACACAGAGGGGACAAAAGACTGCCCACAAAGGGTCACTGCTTTGGAATCAGTAGTTACCATACCACACAATATCATGTTTATTTTTCTTATTCTGGAAGTAGAAAAACAGTAATCACTAACATCATCATTACAGTATTTATAAAATGAGTAATGACTTCAAACAATGTAGTATTTTTTGTCGGAAATTGCAAACATTTAATTAGCATGAATTTGAAATCTGTTAAAAGGCTCCCTCTACCAGATTACTGTTACCATTATCCTAGCAAAACAAACAACCCAAACTTTCTTGAATAGCTCACTAAATAAGGTATTGGGGTCTAATGGTGGTGCCAACACAGATACAAGTAAGGCTCTGCTGGCTTACCTCTTGTAATGGGGATAGTTATTTAATTGAGTTCAAAATTGTAGCAGATCTCTTTGTATACTCCCTAAATTCTTTCTTATAGAAATTAAACTTAGAAGTCCTGTTCATGTAGCTTATTCCCTTTAACCACTGAACAGTTTACCCAGAGTGTCACTCAGACAGCACGTTTGTTTTTGTACTGACTGTCCTGAGCATTGCTCAGGCAGGTGTCATTTCAACCAGTCAATTCTTGAATTAAATAAATTTGATAAAATTGTCATTTTTATATTTCCTGTTATATTATCTCATAAAAATGAATGAAAATATAAAAGTTTTGGTTATCCTGTGTTTACATAATTGGAATGGTAAGTGGTTAAGGATATGTGCAGTATTCTCTGAGAGTACAATTCACCACCTTACCTGTTTATCCTCCACTATACATTATACTTTACTTGTCTTTTAATGCACCATGTTTCATATTGTTTTGTGCATATTTATTTGCTCACATGTCTGTCTCATTTCTAGGATGAATATCCTTGGTGGTTAGGAATCAGGTTTAAATTTCTACCTCCTTTAATAGCCCCCACAGCAATAAATACAGATCAGAGATGACAACATGTAGTTTTGTTTTTTATAGGTCTTTTTTTTAACAAGAAGTGGATCTGTCAAAGATTCTTCTAAATCTACCTATGTTACTGCAGGTCCAGGCTCTTTATAACAGTTTAAGAAGGTGAGCAATACTTTCTACAAAATTAAGTAGCAGTAGAAATGTGAAATATTTTCAACCAAAATGGTGAGTATTGAGGTAAATGAAAGCTTTTAAAAATAGCTGTGACAGAGAATGGGAAGTGGTAATGTGGAGTAAACATGCTTGGAGAGCAGAAAGCAACGTGGTACACAGAAAAGAAGGCAGCACACAGAAGAAGTAAAGGCTTTGGAGCCAAAGAGAGCTATGAAATTCTGGATTTATCCATTTAACTGACTTGAAAAGTCATTTAACTAGTCTAGGCTTCAGTTACTTTATTTGAAAAAGTGCTAGTAATACCTGCCTCATAAAATTATGGTGAGGATCAGAAATAACACACGAAAAGCACTCTATATGATTCTCTGCACTTACTTAGTAAGGGTTCCATAAGAAAGTATTACTATGTATAAATTATGCTCCTTTTAAATAATTTTTCATGAAGTGAAACAGCCAAAACTAGTAAAAGCTTAAAAATGTTAACAATTTTCATAATGTAATATTCAACACATTCTCCATGTCTCCTATGCTATGTGCCTTCACATAACTTATCTCATTTAAAACTGAGCAATCAATGTCAAATATCCCATATAATAATTGACCAAAATCTGAATTTCGTTCATAAACATTCTGTTTTGTTAGTTCCTTTAGGTTATACCTATTCTAGGGAAATAATACTAATACTAATGGTTATATTAATAACAAAATAACTTAAGTTTAGTAAAATAAATAACTCCTAGGCCTAGAAATAAACTGTCTATAGTGCCAACACTATACTGTCTAAAGTTTTTCCTGATTATAAGACAATTAAAATCTTCTACAATGCAGAAAATATTTTCATTTTGAAATTATATTCTATGATGGATGATGATGTGGAATGTACAACACTGCAAGGTAAAGCTTGCATAGATTTGTACCTGGAAGGTACTTTCTCAATCCACATTACTGAGATATAAACCCCATCTGAGTTTGCTCCCTTGCCCCTGAAAATAATCAAAGCCAAGGTGGGGGACCTTTATTATGCTGCTTAAATATAAGTTTATGCCCAGAATTTTCTATAATGTTTCATGTGTATCATTAACTCATTACTACCTAGCATTAAAATTTCATGTGTAGGAATAAGTCAGCAGGTATGGACATAGTATTGCTGAAAGGAATTTGCCTCTTTTGCTAACAGTGGGAATCAGGCCTTTGGAGAAACTTCTATCCTATACGTCACAGATAGTACTTCCTTGTGTGTCACAGGATTATCAACATGAAATCTGACTTCAACTAGATAAGTACAAGGGGCTAACAGACTGAAGATTTAAGTCTAAATAAGCAGAGTCTACATAGTAGAGAGCAATTTTTTTCAAGATGAGTAAAGAAGATAGGCTAAGAAGCAGGACGTATCGTTCAGTATCACTGGTAACTTTTAAAACCACTCTCTTGGAGAATTCTTTGAGTCTGGAAATAGCATCTATTTTTTGCTCAAGATAGAGGAAGTATAGCAAAACTTTAATGGGAAAGACACACCACCCTGGCCCTGCTCTTACATTACAGATATGTTAACAGAGTTCTCTGAGGGGTTACCTGAATTTCTTCGCACACTCACTAAATTAATTTTCATGCCCTATTGAGCCAATCAGCTATTTAGTTCAAAGGACTTGTATCCATTTTTCATTTTGAAAATTATCTCATTCAGAAATCCTGTTTGGCACACCTTTTTTCAGAATCTGAATATTTGATATTAAAGATGTGGGCAGTCAACTAATATTCACTCTACATCCACAAAGTGAAGATTCTGAGATGCTTCATTATTGCCTTTTATAAGATAATGCAAATCATCAAAGTAAACCATGACATATAATTTATGACTGTAATAAGCTCTTTATGTAAATGAGACTAATAACCTCACTATAGTAACACTACTTCATGTGAACATAGTGGTCCTATTTCTTGACTGGTCATTTACTGTGCACTCCTTACAATATGATTCTTTTTCTCCTGATACCACCCTAAAGCACCACAAGTAATCTTTAATTGCCAAATACAAAAGTCATTTTTTCCTTGACCTTTCACCCCCCTCCCCCCTTTCTTCCCTCTTGGCATTAGGGATCAGATCCAGGGCTTTGTGCATACTAAACATATGTTTTACCACTGAGCTATATCTTCAACTCCTCTGCCTTTTGATGTTCTCTTCTCTACTGGTATCTAGGACTTAGATACCTAGACTTCCGAGTTTCCTTTCTTTTTGCATTTGCTTTCTGCTTCCTCTTCTTCCTTCTGAACCCTAAACCCAGGTACATCGTGAGATGCCTTTGGCGCTATTCTCTTCCTGCTCTAGTAACCCCATAGTATCATTTAACTCCTTCAGATGGGTAAGTTAGTCATAAATATCTAAAAGCCAAACAGATAGGTATCTTGGCTAGCTTTCCTATGTAAAACCTGAGATTTCCCACCAGAACTTCAAATTGATTATATGTGAGGTGGAAATGACAATTCCCTTTTTTTCAGGCCTACTATTTCTATGATTTCTATTTCTGTTAAGAATCTTATCATCCTCCTAGTCATTCACAAAGGCTCGAAATTCTCTGTAATATTTCATCTCTCCTACTTTGCCACAAACTGAAAAAGTTGCCAAGTCCTACCTGTTCAACTGTAAGATTTCTTATATCTATCTTTTTCCTCAATTCTTATCTGTAGGGATTGCCTCATTCAGAGTCTCTTTATTTCTCGCCTTCCTCATTACAATGGCTTTTACACTAATTTCATTGAAAACACTCTACTCAAAACTTCAGGGGCTTTTCAGTGATTACTCTAAAATCGAATCCTTAGCCAGGCTCTTAAAAAATTAGGTCTAATTATTTCCTAAATTTTTTATTGCTGTTCACTTATTTCTTTTGCAGGGGTGGTACTGGGGATTGAACTCAGAGCCTTGTGCTTTCTAGGCAAGCCCTCTACTGCTGAGCTAAATCCTCAACCTCTACTTATTTCTTTTGTATCCTTCTTCTGCTAAAAGATTTCCTTCCGTAAGTGCCTGGTTCTCTCACACTTCTAATGCCTTTTGTTTAAGTGGTTCCCCAGGACCCCACTAATCCTACCACTGCCCTCACTCAATGTCTGTTTTATTATTACCTTTCTATCCTTCAAGTTATACGTACAACACAAGCATATTTCAACAGGAAATTCTGTATATCAAGCTGGAATTAATTTTCGAAGATTCTTTAAAAAAGCACAGGATTTCGCTCTCTTTTTGGTTATAGGAATAACCTCTTCCTTATATTTTAAACTCCTTGAGAACAAAACATCTCTAGAATCATTCAATATAACTTTACTGTCTACTTGATAGTCACATGTGACTATTAAGTACTAGAAATGTGGCTAGTTCAAATTAAAAATGTGTGAAAATGCAAAACACACACTCCATTTCAGAATATGAAAAAAATAAAGTATTTCTTTAGTAATTCTTATATTGATTAGTTGTTAATAGTTGGACACATTAAGTAATAAAATACACTGTACACTACTGATTTTACCTTGTTTTTCCTTATCCTTTTTATACTGTGACTATAAGAAAATTTAAAATTACTCAATAAAAACACAAAATTACTCACATATGGCTCATATTATGTAGTGCTACATGACATTCTGTGTGAAGTATAGATAAAGGAGATAAAAGAAATTGTTATTTGCTTCAAGGAATTCAAACCTGTCCTACCATTAAAATGTCTAGCATAGTACCCTCTGTATTAGTTAATGACTGAATTTCATGACAAAATCTGGAACAAGAAGGGGCCTAGTCAGCAAGAACTAAAATAGGACTCAAATTAGTTATGTAAAAAAGTCTAGTGACCTTGAAGTCAGAAATTTGGAGTTGTAGGAACTGGCAAGAGTTTTGTCATTTTTGATTAGTTTTGCATTCATGACAGTAAATGCTAGCTTAAGCCTTTCAAGACTTTGGTAATATATTTACATTATGGTATAAATACTCAACACTTTAGGGGGAAATATGCCACATCAGGTCTAGTAGTGATATCTACTGATATTATTGTATATCCTCCTTAGGGAAGCTGTAGCTGATGTGGCCTTTCTATTTCCATGCAGACTGTAATAAACTATTGTTCCTCTACTGGTGAGTAGCACAGAAACTACTACAGTTGAAACTTGAACTTTAAGATTCTAGTGAGGTGGACTAAATAATATGCAGAATTTGAGCTCAATATATTTGTCACATGAGCATGAAATAATTTAAAACTGAAAAGGAAGGAAAATAAATATTTCCCTCTTTCATACCTAGTGCATCATGAAGATATTGTTGTCCCACCAACTTGAGGTATTCTTCAATGGATTTTGTAGCAATGGTGTTCTCTCTGAAGATCAGGACGTCATGCTCTCCACAACGATCCACCTCAGACATTACCAAGTCGGTCAGAAAATCCTGATAGAATAATATTCAGTCAAGCAGAAAGCAACGAATAAATAATATGTATTAAGAGTACTGAAATATCAAACATCTTCAGATTCATTTGGAAGGAAAAAAGGTAGTCAAGATAAAATTGCTATGTGTCACTACCCCTGAGTTTAAAATTTCTTCAAAGATTTTCCATCGTACTTTTGAAAAGGCATAATTCTGATTGTAGCTGCCAATCTCTACATTTCTTTGTTTCTGTCTAGCTTTTTAGCCTCATCTAGTACCATTCTGCTCCCTGCATTATCCCTGCATTCTGCTCCAACCTCTGAGGCCTTCTTTTTAGGTCGTTTAATACACCAACCACTTTCTACGTACAATATTCTCACGCTTGCTTCAGCAGCACATATCCTAAAATTGGAATGATACACAGAAGATTAGCATGGCCCCTGTGCAAGGATGACACTCAAATTCATGAAGTGTTACTTACAATATTCTCTCTCCAGCACAAAGCCCTTTGGAAATGCTGTTCTCTGTTCTGCTCCACTCCCCACCCTCACTCCTACTCCCAGTGTGAGGGAACTAATTCCTGGGATCCTTTGGCTCTTACCTCACATAGCATTTCCTCAGCAAAATCTTTTCTGACCAACATTGTCCCTAAACTCCGCAAATCAAGTCTGCTTGCTTCATGCTCCCATCGTACCAAATATCTTTTTCTCCTCTATACTTCACACTGCAATCACACATTCATTTCTCTAATTTTTTGATTCATGTGTTTTCCTCAGTAAACTGCAAGTCCCATAAGGCTAAGGAATATCAATTTTTGTTTACCAAAATTATACTTCTAGCAGCTAACAGGTTCTGGCCTATATTAATATTCAATACCTAATAGTTATGAATTGGTTTACAGTATCAAAATTGAAATTCTTGAATTTATCACCTGAAGTCATTTTTAAAGCTGACTATTTATCTCGCTGCCTGGCTGGTCATCCATCTGTCCATCCATCCATCAGTCCATCCACCCACTCATGCATCCATCCATATGCCATGGAGAAGCAAGGCATATAAGGAGAAATAAAGCCCTGAAGAAATAGCCTCTTTGTTCCTCTACAGTCACAAAAGAACTTGATGTAAAATTCAGAATATTCAGAATTGTCATTTGGTTTGAAATGTCATAGCATCAAATATTTTGAATGTTACATATTTACTTGATATTTTAAGGGCTCCAGAACCCAAAACAGAGGAGGCAATATGCGGACTTACTTTTACATACTTTAAATTTAAGCATTTAAAACACTAACAGGATATATACTGGAGCTGTAGAATAGTCAAATAGAGTTGTGGGCCTAGGAATCAATTTTAAAACTTATGGTAATGGGCAGGAGGAAAATTTGGGGGCGATGGCAACACTTTGTGTCTTGATTTAGATGGTGGTTTTGATGGGTGCATAATCTGTCACATCTCACTGAACTCCACTTTAAATGGCTGTAGTATATTGCAGGTAAATTGTATGTTAATCAGCTGAATTGTTTCAATAAAATCTTATGTACATCCTGAACCTGCAGAAACTGAAAAGCTGAAAGAACATATTCAAAATATTTCAAAGATCAGACTCAAAATTTCAATCATATTTTACCCCAACTCTTATGCTTTTTTAATTATACAAAGTTCAAGATTATTTTCAATAAATTCAAGCACAAAAATTATAATCAGTAGGAAGACAGATAAGGAAAAAACCAGCTAATATATTGATATATTATGATTTATATCAAGAAATTTTAATAGCACTTTATTTTTTGGCTTTAAATAAATTATTCTAGCTGTGAACATCTCTGGATTCGAAGTTCACTTTTACTATGACCAGTGGCTTATGATACACTGGAGACTCAGGTTAGTTAAGTGAATATGCCTCACAGGTCAAAGATTTCACCAACTCCTCGTTGTTCTTAGTACAGTCAGCGTAATTGTCTTTTTCTGTCTTCCTGGGTTTTTACTTGCATCCAGGATGAAATGATATACGACTATCATAAAACAGTTACCAATTGTATAACATCCCTTGGTATTTTTACTCCAAATATAGATTTTAATCCCATGAGGAATCTTTTTAATACTCAGCATGCTTCTTGAATACCTCCTTCTGTGCCTATGAGATAGTCATCAATTAATCTTAAAATACAGTAAGGAAGAAAACCACCATACAATACCCTAGAACAGTGATGGTGAACCTATGGCATGCGTGCCAAAGTGGGCTGTTTGTACCACTGAAAGCTCTAAAAGGCTTGCCATTACTGCCCTAGAATTAAAGAATTTGAATAGTGTGTGGTTAACATACCAATTCTACCATTTATTTTATCAATAAAGAGATGTTTGTGTTATCTTTTATGAAAATAGACTTTCAATAAGTATTTATTGGTTTCTCCATTTTAGTTTTTTTTTTTTTTTTTTTTTTTTTAAGACAGGGTCTTCCTATATAGTTCAAGCTACCCTTGAACTCACTATGTAGCACAGGATGGTCTCGAACTCTCAGTGATCCTCCTGTCTCAGCATCCTGAGTGCAGGGATTACCAATGTGCACCACCACACCCAGCCACTCCTTTACTTTTATAATCCTCATTTCTTCTGGATCTGCAAATAGGCTTCCCTCCTAACTCTTTCTTCTTCTTTTTGTGACTAATAGCAAAGTACATTTCTATTATCTGGAACTCCACAGGGTTCATATCTTCTTTCTTTATAAAAGACAGAGAAGAGTTTCCAAGTGATGCAATCCCCCTCTTCCACTTACCTTGGCTCTGCCAGTACTCTGAAGAATGTGCACTAAGGCACAAGCCAACTCCTCTTTATTTCTCACACTAATTACTGGCTCAAGGACAGAACATAGCATGGTGTAGTTGCTGGTGACAAATTCTGCAAATTCTTTGTATTGCTCCATAGGCAGAATGGTGATAGTCTGGAAACGTGACTTAATTCGAATAGAAGGTCCTCCTGTCTTCCCCTTGCTGGGTGTAGGTGTACTCACTGGATACCACTTTTCTACAAACTGTCGACCAGTAACAGTGGCAGTGGGGATGTTGACTAGCCCTACATAATTATTCTTATCCTTTTTCTTCTTTTTTTCCACATCCTTATAAATGTGAACTGTGATGCTATGAAGAGGTGGAAGGCCATAGAATTCAAAATGTTCACCCCAGAAAATATTGTCTGCTTTGGTCTTGCTGGTTGTACGAGCAAAGAGGGTATCATCAAGGCACAATTCACAGAAGTATTTCTTTTTAGGGGCAAGGTCCTTGGCTTCAATGATCCACAAACGGAGAACATTTTCAGCTCGTCTGCAATTGTCCTATAAAGAGGCAACACAGTTGAATTTGAGAACATCCTAGAAAGAGAACATTTCCTATTAAAGTGATGCTGATTATGTACTATGTTAAGGGGAATCAATACATAATGAAAAGGGTTGGATATTTTATTATATAGGATAATAGCAAGGTCTAAACAAGAATGTATCAGAATCTTAGAGAACTGCACATATTCTATTTTACTTGGGTTAAAATACCTTCTTGTAACTGTTGCAGTACATTCTCCTATAGCCAGCTTAATGGCAATTGGAATAGTTTTCTACAATATGAGATAGGTAGGTAACAAACTTATTTTTGAGTCTCATTTTTATCATGTACTAGCTTCTGACATGTATAAATCATTTAAATTTTCTGAGTCTTCTTACCCATGTTAGTAATTCATAGAAATATCCACAGTGAGATTATTTTGAATATAAAATATCCTAAAATGTATATGTACTTTAAAACTGTTAAACTCTTTAAAAATTAAGATATTACCACTACATTTACATTCTATAACTTACTGTTTACAAAGTGATACAGTTTTAGATACTTAAAGCTACTATTACCTTATTTGGTTGAACTGTCCTTCGAAGGTTTTCCATCCACTTATCTCTCTCTGAAGCTGAGTTACAGCTGAAGCATTTACTTCCACTTAAGTAGGTGACCTTCAACATAAAGATTAGAGATAAAGAAAAGGAAATACAAGATTTGGGGGTCTATCTTCTTAGTTCTACCATTTAAGAGTTAGGGATATGTTATCAATTCAAATCATACTAAATGAAACTAAAATGATCTTAGCTAGTTTTGTGATATCTATATCTAGATCTATAGCTGTTTTAAAATTTTTTCTCTATATAACATCCATTTTCATTTCCAGGTACAAGAATAAAGGCCATTTAGAAATCAGCTGGCCTATGACTCAGAAAAATCAAAATTAAAAACCTTTCGGGTCACATCTTAAATTAACTGCAAATGAATACTCTCATTTCTGAGTTAATAAAAAATAACCAAAATGGAAGAGCGTTTCTAAAAAAGATTTCTCAAGACTGCTTTCATTATAATATTATAGAAGGCTG
Organism: Hystrix cristata; assembly: GCA_004026905.1. Classification (NCBI taxonomy): domain Eukaryota; kingdom Metazoa; phylum Chordata; class Mammalia; order Rodentia; family Hystricidae; genus Hystrix; species Hystrix cristata. Next base: position 73,268 of record PVJO010001672.1, on the reverse strand, counting down.
CTAAAAGAACTTGAAAAGAGTTAATAGTACTGAATTACTCTCTTTGGAATCCATCTCTCCACTAGGCAACTACCCTGCTGATCACCAGTCATTTACTAGGTTAGCCTGACCCTACTGTTACTCTCCTTTAAAACTGAAACATGATGCCCAGCACCTAACACTGGGCTTAGTATATGGTCTACCGAATTGAGTTCCACAAATAAGTAAAAGTTCAAGCGATTTTTACAAAAGAATACCAATAAAGGACCTTCCCAAATTGCTGAAATCTGCTCACATATTAAACTCAATCTCAGGTCATAATCCAATACATTGGAACAGATTATATACTTTGTCCACTATGGAAGCCACCAGCCTCACGTGGCCAGTGAGTACTTGAAATGCAGCTAGCCCAAACTGAGATGTCCTGTAAGTGCAGAAGTATCAGATTTTGAATATTTAATATTAAAAATGTAAAATATCTCATTGATAATCTTTATATTACCTTTTGAAATATTTGGGTTAAATAAAACAGAAAATTTCATATATGGCTTGCATTGTATTTCTTTCGGAGAGTGTTGGTGCATAAGAACAGGAACCAAATTACAATAACTAGCATAAGACTCTTTCCTAGCACTAATCCTAGTAATTATTTACACACAGGTATGGCTTTCAAATGTAACTTGTTAATAGCCTATTGGGTACATTAACTGGGGAGGGAGAAATGACTTTATAAAAAGTGACAGTCATGATTTCCTGGTAAAGGGCAGTCTGTTCATTCAAGAAATTAGATACTTGTAATGCACTATGGGCCAGGATAGGACAAAGGATTACAGAAATAAAGATGTGTTCCTAGATCCTGAATTGCTCTTGCTGTAGTCAGAAAAATTATTCTTTGGGTTTATTTCTCAAAATAATGATAAAATTGGGGACTTAGAGGTTCAGGAGAATAATAGTAACATATAACATAGTAGGTGACATGATTTATCGATACCAAAAAATTAATCTATTAATAAGCCATTGCTAGTTTGCACCTCTGCTGACAATATTGTAAGTATCCATTTGGGGGGCGGGAAGCAGACAAGGCCAAAGAAATGTGATGTTATCATGAATAACTTTGATTATAAATATAATTAAATTACATTACTATGATATTTAAATATAGTTAGATTTTCAACATTTCCCTTATAAATAGATAATTTCAGCAAGTGAAAACCAGTTTAAAATAATGAAATTGGCAGTACAACACTAATGAAATCAACAAATTACTTGAAGAGAAAATCTTGTTAGCCACTCTCTTCTTTCCACATTTTTTACCTCAAAGCAGAAGTCTTGTCCAAGGATGCTACTATGGAGTGGTTTCACTGACACGGGCTCCCCTCTACCAAGATCCAGACATTCTACTGCACTGCACGGGCTGAGCAAGGATTCATGGGAACGTGACTCTTTTAATTTAGGCAGCCCACGAGACCTGCAAGTTGAAGATATTTAAGGCAGTGTTACCTTGGCCAACAAGGAAATGAAGGTCTAATGCAATGGAGGGTAACAACAAATGCACAAATGCCTAATATAAAAAATAAATGATGAGCTAATTGATAATCTATAATAATAGTAATTAGTCACATGACATATAAACTATATACATACACATATATGTGAACACAATGTTTTTGAACACAGAATAATTTTTGGTAGTCTCAGGGGAGTACAAAACTCCTCTACAAACATTTTGCCCTCGTTCCTATACATTGGAAGATGGAGAAATACACTACAGCATTCAGGGTTGCCTTACATATCCGTTTTAATGCAAACATATGGTCAAAGGGCACATTATTTCTTATTTTATTCATGCTACAGACTTATCTTCATATCACTGACAAAATAATAACGGATAGTCCTTATTTTGTTATTTTCTGAAACTGACAGAAAACACACACACACACACACACACACACACACACAGAATCAAACAAACTTTTTAGTGGAAGATCGTCTCACCATGGAATTCAGTATAAACGTGATTAAAGGATAAAATGCCTGAACAAACTTATCATCATGAAAAAGAAAACCCAAATTCTCATAGAGAACACGTCTTTGTCAATACTGTTCAGGTATCCTGGCTGATTTTATTTCCTAGTTGTTTAAGAAAGACTGCTGAGAATCATGACTCTTGTCCCTTTGGGAGCTAGTGCTTCACTGCCGTCCTCTTGAAAGAATTAACACAATATTGTTGAATCCACAGCTGGATGGCTATGCACTTTTACTCAGTAATTACAGTATTTACTGGCTGAAACACTCAGAGCTAAGTACATGTATTCCAAGAAGTACTTACTAAAGGATAAAAAGAAATGTCTGCGTAAAGACATTTGTTTATTATAAAATACAATGAATAAGCAGCTTCAATAATTGCCTTGAAATAACTAAAATAACATTAAAAGGAACCAAAATACTTAATGCCAGAGTAATATTCAATTAAGTTATAAAGTAATAAGATATAGAAGACTAGAACTAAAGACTGCTTCTCTCTTCAGTTTTTACTCTAACATTGTTTAATTAAACCCCATACAATAAACATTTTAAGCAATAAGGATTTTAGTTTGTTCCTCTTTACACTCACTCACACACACACATCAATCATTGTGTAAAATTTAAAAAAAATGTGTGTTCTGATATTTGGCAATTTTTAAAGCAAAAAAGTCAATATTGATTTTTCCATTGATAGGCAAACTATGTACAGAAAGGATAAATGACACCTAATGTTTTGTGCATAAAAACACGTCAATGTATCAGCTCCACATTTACTTCCCTTTGTAATTCTGGGTAAGACAATTACATGTCTGCAGTTACATGCAGCAAATATAGCACATCAATTATATAACATTCTATATAACAAATATAACATTATATATAATAAATTTTGTTATATATAACAAAATGCTACATTTTTTAAACTTTAATTATCATACAACCTTTCCCAATATGCTGCATAGGAAGCCCTGTTGAGGGAAGGATACTATAATCTTTCTTAAACAAATATAAAACAACAATTCTCTCTCAGTTTTCTCATTTGTTGCTGGAAAGAAAAGCCTCTCATCCTCCAACGGTGAGCCTCTCACCAGGAAAGATTAAGACATACTTCAAATAGAAAGAGGTAGACAAAAGGCTTACTTTTACTTTTTAAATTCTCTAGGAAAAATTTCTAAAGTATAAATTAATTTATTTCAAACAAAATAAATGTCTACCTACATGAAGCAATTGTACAGCCAGCTGGCAGTGCAACCCCAAATCATAGTGGTGCCACATATTCCAGTATAGCAAGAACTACATCTCAGAAAGCAACTCTCTTTTTAGAAGACAGGATCCAACAGAAAATAGTTTCCCTGCTGTCTCTGGTTACTGATACCATCTTTGGGTAAATGCTTTCCAGGTATTATTCAAGTCTTCAATTGAAGCAGAACATGAACAACAGAACAAGAAGTCATCTTCATCCAAGACCTGCAAGACTCCTCCTTCTCTTCCTTCAGGCTGCGTCTAGCCCCTCAGGTGACACAAACAAAGTTCCTGGGCTCTAGGCTGGGCCTGTTGCCATGGTGCTACGCCTATAAGGAGATTAGAGGTGGAAGGCAGCAGGGAAAAGCCGCCAGGCGAAGGACTGGGTAGCGTGCTTTGCAAATGCTGAAAACATGGCAAAGCTGACTGTTTCAAAACAGGAAGGGCTGGTGAGGCTCCTATTCATTTTCATTGATAAGTTCTCAGTCAAAGGCTGCAGAAAAGAAATTGAGGCAACTCTGGTGGTGGAAAATCTCATTAAAAACTCCACTAAGGACACATTTTAGAAGCTTCAGCTTGCTTCATGTATGATTCCCATCCTCCCACTAGAAAGTATTTCCTACATTCTACTTACAAGCACAATCTTTCTTTCATATCTGTTGTTTCCTTTCCAGTGCTTGCCCTCACTTAATGTTTCTAGATATTATTCTACACAAATTTACTGGGTCTATGCGTATTTTCTTCCTTTGATAAATGTTTGATAAAATTCCTTTTTCATATTAAAGATATTATAACTAAGCCATCTGTAACTCAAAACTCTTCCTAGTTATTGAAATTTCAGAATATTCCACTCAGAATATTCCATTGTTCAATACGTGTATATCTAGCACATGAATTGAAGGCCAAAGTCACTAATATGTTCAACATTACTACTGAATAAATAAGAAAGCCCTTCCTGTACTGGGAAGATTGCCTCTGAGAAGAGAGAAGTAATTCCCAGAGAAGCATGATTACAGTAAACAGGAAGATCAAACAGCCTGGGAAGTCTCGGGGAGGAGGGATGCATTATCTGCACAAGTATTTTGATACAATAGCATTAATAACTCCAAGTCTCCTCTAAATCATGTTTACCTCCTTCTGGACCATCATATGAATTGATTTTTCTTAGATCTACTAACTGCGAAGTTTTAGCGGCCCTGTGGCACCACAGTTTACTCCTCTAATGGAAAATAAAATGTGAATTTATTGGGAGAATAATGAGTTTAAAACAACTTTTCCCAGTCCAATCTGACAATGGTCTTCATCAAGAGACTTAATTCTACTTCAAAAGTGGATGTTGTGAGTTCCTTGGCTACTGGCCAGGCTCTCTTCCTGACTGCTCCCCTCTTTCCTCTATACCATCAGCTCAAAGATCATGTAAGAATCATTTAGAGCTCTAATATGACTATTTCTTGATTCAACTGGAAAACTGCTTCCCAAAGGGCAATTTTACTTCTAACTAAGGGACGCTGTATTCCTTACATTTCTGTTTTAAGGTCAGCAGACAATCTGGATTTCAGTATAAACTTTAGCAAGTAAGGGTTAAAAATCTAATTGCTTTGCTGATCAAGATTACCTGCTGCTTCTGACCTATTTAAGAGATAAACTACAAGGCAAGAGAGGCTTTCTATTACTCATTACAGCCAATGCTTTAACCGTCATCCTCACATGAAATCGGTTTTAAAAGACAAAAGTGAAAGGATGGGGGGTGGGGAGCCAACACACATGATAGCAGATACACTGATGGAGGAGAAAAAACAAACAAACCAGGAATAAAAGAACTTTGATTAGCACAATTGCAAGTAAAACACAGCTGGATTTTCTCAGCTTACCCATCCAAGTTTTTTAAAAAGCCACATTTTCCCCACAGCTCCAATAGTACTTGGATGTGCTAGCTCAATCTACCATGTTTAAAGATTCAGTTCCAAATTTAGGAATTAGGAAACTTTTAATTAAAATGCTTACTGCTACACAAAATCTTGGACTCCAGTGCAGGTGAGTTTCTGCTTGGCTTGGCAGTTATGATTCCAGACAGTTTTACTGAATTCTTGAAGAGACAGCTCAGCCAGTAAGTGGGGTGCAGCAATACACTGATGTTTTAATCAGTATTCATTCCTAAGGCACTTACTGTGTTTGAAAATTTCCCAGGTAGTATCTTGATACTCTACCAACAAATTTACATAGTGTCTAATGAGGTTTTTTTTTTTTAATAATTGTATCTCACTTTGGGGAAAATGTAGTTTTCCCTCTGAGTATTTCTTTTTCCAATGAGGTATTTTGTGAAAACATTCAAGTGATGCTTTCTGTTTGAAACACAGAACTTCCCTGTATAATAATTTTAAAGGTTTTCCTCCTTCAAGTAAAAAACAATAAATCAGTATCTCCCCCAGGGGTCCTGACAGCTCTTGCTGTACTGGTTTACTTGGTGCAGGTAAAAAGCCAGGCCCTAAAGCCCATGAGACTTACTGATTTTTACGTTAGCTTAAAAGCACACACCACACATAAAGCTATTTATGGAAGCACAGCATATACTGTAGATCTTCCTTCTTGCTCTCATTCTCCAGACAGCCCAGCTATAAGCCCAGCTGCTAAGGATGTCACTTAAAATGAACAAACCCTGGTAAAGAAATTCATCACCATAGAAAAAAGATGGTATTTTCACTTATTTCGATACATACACATGTACACATGTGATGAAGATGGATACAGAAGAGAGAGTATAAATATGTAAACATGTTATGGGGGATAGAAAATTCAACTTGTCTCAATATACTAGACACCACAGAACAATCTCGTTACAAAAATTGTATTACATTACAATATACTTTTTTTGTCCTTAAGTTACAAATGGAGTAAAATCTACCAGTACCTATTTGAGAAATTAAATATAAAGATAACTGTTGAATTAATAACACACAAAACAAACTACACTCATAATCCAACTTGACTAACATATTAAAGAGTAGAAAGACTAATGCACTTTTCTATTTTATCAAATTTAGTTGCTAGATTTTTAGTCTTGCTTTTGCCTTAAAATTAAGGTTCAGAGTGCAAGAAAAATAGAAGAGGAAGGAACTAGTGAAGTTTAATCACATTTACTTCTTAATCATTATTAAACTCATTACTGTCTGTTTTCCTCTTAGTTTCTCTTTCGTTGAATACATGAATATAGGTATGAGTCAATCTATCTAATCTATGCAGTATTACTTGGTGCCCATTATATGTAGGCGCTATACCATAGGTATGTGCATGGAATATAATGGTGAAGAAGAAAGGCATGGTTCTTTCCTCACAAGTCTAGTGAGTGGACATTCCATCATAATAGGGCGTGATTAGACTAAGGAAAAAGGGTGCAAAACAGACTCTTTGAGTTTTTAGTAGGGAATTTTAAATTGGGGGTTCAGAAAAGGTTTCTTGGAGGAAAAGTAATATGAAGTTGTGAACTTTGAGAGGGGTAGAGTTTATGATATGTGGATATCATGGCAAGAGATTCAGAGGGAATGTGAGAAGATCTGCAGTGACATGAAAGGTTGGGATGTTGTGACATTGAAAGAAATTTAGCAGTGTAGCTCTGGTGGAGAGTGGATGTAGCGGGGAGAGGTGGTTGGGAGAAAAGGGATTGGTGAATAATGAGGTCTGAGAGCAATCACGATGGAATTTGTATTTATGTATGGGGTTTTCAGTTGGATCACAAGACGAGTGAGTAGACACCGGAAGGCTTTGGGTAGTAGAGGGAACAACATGATCAGATATGTGTCTTAGTAAAACTACTTTGCCTAAACAGTAGAGAAAGACACTTCGGGAGAAGGCAGGAAGATCATAAGTTTGGGTCAAGCCTGGGCAACTTAGTTAGACTCCATCTTAAAAAATTTGAAAAAAAGGAGGTGAGGCTGGAGATGTATAGCTCGGTGCAAAGACTCCGCATTCAATCCTTACTGCCATGGGTGATGTGTGTATGTGTGGGGAAGAAACAGAGAAAGAAGGGGTAAACAATAAAGTGATAATTTTTCTTGGTGAAAAAATTCTAAAGAGTTCATAAGGATAGATGATGAAGAACAAAAATAAGGGTACTACCTCTAACCTCCTACAGAAAATGCCATCAACAATTTTTGTGACCTCTCCTACAAACACATTTACACAGGCAGCCATAGATATATAAAAATATATAACTACATGGATTATAGAAATATATATGTTAATACATATTTAAAATGTACATACCTAATACATATATACAAATAATTTATGTATTACATATACTTGTATTTATCACAAATTAGATTCTACTGCCTTTTTAAAAAAGAGCATATTTTCAACATAGTATTCATTTATATGGACCTATAGCAGTTTAACTAGCCCCTGATAACCATTTATGTTTTTCCTTTCTGCTTTTGGTAAGATTTAAAGAGTACCCTGGTACATATGTATTTATGCACACATGCATGTATTCATAGTTTAAATTTCCAGATGGTGAAACTGCTTCATCAAAGGGCACACACACTTAAAACCCTAATATTGCTAAATTACTCACCATAAAAGATGGTATCAATTTAAACTCCTACCAACAGTGCATGTTTGTACATGCCATCATCAAAATAAGATGTGCCTGAATTTCAAAATTCTTTGCTGGTATTACTGGCAAAAAATGTAATTTTGTTATTGCTGTAGTTTGCATTTCTGTAATTATGAGGGTAAGAACATTGTATGTTTACTGACAATCTTGGTTCTTTTCATAGAATTGTGAACTGTTGTTTTATGTTCCTACACCATTTTTCTAATTGTTGAACTTAACTGATAATATAAACACTTTTTCTACACAAAGTAAACTAGTCCTTTCTGTCACATTTCTAATTATTTCTCCCTATTTTATGCTTAGACTACAGTTTTTCATTTCAAGACTCTAAGAAATCCAGCTATATTTTCTTTTAGTGTTCTTATTTTAATTTGTAATCCAGCCATTTGGATGTTTTTGGAGGGGAGGGGAAAATTAAAGGCGCATGGTAGGGATTCATCCTTATTTATTTGCAAATTCTGGAAATACCACAACCATAAGTTGACTCGTTACTACTGTATAGTACTCTGTTCTTATTAAGACTGGCGGTGAGAGTATGTGTGTGATGTTTGCCTTTGTTTCTTCCCTGATTATTTTGTCAGCAAATTAGGATTCCTATCAACGTATAGAACAAAGGCTATATGGAAAAGGCATTCAACTTCAAGTTAAAAGCCCTACATATTCACATCAGTGCAAACCACTTATTATGTGACATAATTCAGTTGTTAGGAATCTTAGTGATCTCATTGTAAAATGTGGAGAGTGATTTTCTACACCTCACACAGTGTGAAAATCAAATGTAGTAATACAGGATTTCACATCCATTTCATAAGCTGCAGTGCTATTCAAATATCTGGGACTATGATCATAGATAGATAGCTTTTACATAGTGTTATGACATGCATTGGTTCATTTTATGTAAATTATCTATCTGGTTGAGATCAGGAAAGCAAAAATAATTGGGCGGGTACTGTGGACAGAATAAACCAGCATGTGCTCTACCAGTGAGTTATACCTCAGCCAAGAAAGCTATTTTTAAAAACTATTCTTTATGAAAGAATATGAAGACAAAAGAATGAATGTATGGAAATATTTTTTCTATTAAGATAAAATATTCTAGTGAATTTAAAATTCTATTATGATATAATTAGGAAATTCAACTGGACCTAGGTCATAAAACTACAAGATCCTTAACTGGCCCATGGCAGTAGACCTGGTAAGGAAAACTCAATGATCTATAGCTAGATTACACTGATTAATTAATAGCCTGTAGTCTAATAATTTCTAGAAGTTGTCATTAAAATCAAGCATACTGCATTGGAGAAGGTTGTCTTTATTAGCTAGACATCAGTTTTGATTCTTCTTTTCTGTTTCAGGCTAACAAACATTTCCTGAATTCCCTAATAGGACAGACATTTTGCAAAGAAATAGGGATATAAAGACTGTACCACTGAGGAGCTTCCAATTTGTTGCAGTAATCAGAAACATGAAAAGATCAAATTCAATAGAAAGTGGTTAGTCCTATAATAAGAAATGAACAGGGGGCCCTAGGTAGGCAATGGGGGTAGGAACTTAGTTTAGGATGCTGTTTTGGAAGAACACAGAAAAGTCAGGGGTATACAACGAAATTGGGTATCGCTATATCAGTATGAGTTAGAGATAAGCATGAAAATGACAGGGTGTAGGAATGGGGAATGGTATATGGGATAGAGGAGACAGCAAGATCAAAAGCTAAGAAATATGAAACAGTATGGTAAGTACTATTATTAATGAAAAGCTTGGTAGTATTGGTAGAAAAATAACACGGAGAGTTGAGAAGGGCTAGGCCATATTGTTGCATTTTGTGTATTATGCTAGTGATGGTACATTTATGAAAGTGTTACATACATGTGCTATTACAATTGATGCTTCACTTGAGACATCTAGATAAAATATGATGTATGCCAAAGTGAAGTACAAGACAAACAGCATTTACAAAAGAAATGTTTTGGAACTAGTTCTACTACCTTAAACCTTCCAATTAGATGAAGACTGTAAAACTGGCCAGAGGGAGTAATGAAATGATTTTGTGAGAGATGATTTTGAAGATAGCTGTGAGGTTCAATCCCCCATTCCTCACAATGGATAAATAAGGGCAGGAGATACACAGAGGGTGGAGTTTGATTCTATCTGGGAAATCCAGTGACCAAAAATGATCAAGTGTTGGTAGTAGAGTGTGGTGATGTTTTGGGGTCAGCCTGCACTCCTAAAGTGTGTTAGGGAGAAGGATGACAAATGTTTCCTGTGGGTCAGAGTACTGTGGCGTGAAGAGACCATGGCAGAAAGAAGTCCTTCCTAAAAAGGAGATGAAAATTAGCACCTAGAATATAAGCCTATCTGCCCAAATCAATAAAACCGTGAGAGGCTCCTTAGGATTTCCCAGAGTGTTCCATATGGAAAAACATAGCTTTAAACACCTGCAGGCTTGGAGAGCATAACAGACGGCTAAGATAGTACTAGACGTTTCTTAACTGTGAAAGATTGTTTTTTTGAGAGGTGTTTGGAGGAGATGAGAAAGTTCTACTCTGTATGCTTATCTTTACCTCAAATCTTTGACAAATTTAAGCAGTGCTTCCAAATATGGTTCGCAACCTGACAGACATTTGGAGTTCTGGAATGCCTGACAACATGGTATGACCACTGTTTTCATCATTTCCTAGTTTTTCTTTTTTTTTTTCCATTTCCTAGTTTTAAGTGCCTATGAACAAAAAAGACAAAACTATCAGAGTCTTATGTGGCAACACCCTTCCACAGACATGGTTTTAACATAAAAATACTGCTAATATTGATTCTAGAAAGTAATTTTACTGGCATTTATCTGATTAGATGGCTTTGAAATAATGATAACTTTGCGGCATATTATTGATTTTGGCTCTAAAATGTTCTTCTATCTTGTCTTTCCCTCTCCACTGCCATTAACCTCCTTAGAGCCTTCATTATATCTTAAAATAGCTTTGTGCTAACTGGTCCCCCAAACTTAGCCTCTGCAAACTAAGTGGTCTGAAATTCTGCATTCCATGTTACTGGATTATGACATCCACAGCACAGTTCTGATTACATCATCTTCTTGTTCATACATGTTTAAAGACTGTTTATAAGCTAAAATCCAAATTCCTTAGTTTGACATTCACGAACTGCCCCAGGTATGGAATATTGGGTTGGAAATAATTTCCACTCAGAATTTGAAAGATTTTTAAAAATGACTTCTGGTTTTTAGGATTTCTCTGAGAATTCTAAATGCTATTCTATATCCCATCTCCAATACAAACACACATTCTCCTTTGTATGTAACCTGTTTCTTTCTTTCTAGAAACTTTTTTTAAAACCTCAGTGATAGGGTATTTTGTGATGATATAAACTAATGTGTGTTGAGAGATTTTTTTCAAAAAATTCACTATCTTGGGAATCTGGTGGCCTTTCTAATCTGGACACTTATATTTTCTTGTGTGGGAATATTTTCTTGTCTTACTTCATTGAAAATTTCCTTCCCAAAGTTTCTCTTTGTTCTCCTTTCCTATAATTCTTTAGGCTGATTCTTTCGCTTTTTATTCCACTTTCTGGGACAGTGACTTGACTAGTTTTACATTAAATTTATAAGCTAAGAGCTCTTCTTCACAGATTTTCTTGTATTTACGTCATCTTATTGTTTCACAAGTGTGTAATCTTATCTTTTGAGAATATTCATTTTACTTAAAAGTTGTTTTTGGCTCCATATATTACTGTTCTTTTCTAGGTTCTCTTTTCCCTCTTTCATGTGTTTACTCTGGTCTCTTTCATTTTGGAGACTTTTCTCAGTGTCTGTAAGGACCTTGGCTATCTGTTTACATTTAAGTGTAAAGCACTTTTAAAAATGTCAATAGAAGTTTTGTGTGCTGAAGGAATCAGGCTTAGAGACTAATGAGTTGCACTAAACAAAGCTTCTTGGCCAGCTATTTTTTTTTTCTATTATCCAGATATAAAATGCAAAATCTACCTACTAAAGTACATACTTTTCAGTATATTCAGAATTGTGTAGTCATCACTGTGATCTAAGCTTAAAATACTTTCATCATTCTGAAAAGGAACCCCACACCCATTAGAAGTTATTCCTCATTCATCACCCTTCTCCAACCCACATCCTCAGCTTCTGGCCACCATTAATCAGTCCCTATAGATTTGTTTATTCTGGATGTTTCCATGTTGCACAAATGGAATCATACAATATGCGGTCTTCTGTGATTGGGTGCTGTTGTTTCTCTTCCTTTCAGTGATAGGAACTGAACACAGGGACTCCTGTACACTAGTCAAGTGCTCTGCCACTAAGCTATATCCCCAGTCCATGTCTAACTTTACATGTTTTCAGGACTGGAAAAACTCACACATGTGGTGATAGCATGTATTAGTACTCCTTTTTAGAAAAGACTGACTAATGTTTTGTTGTATGGCTATATCTTGTTTTGTATATCATTAGCTGATGACCTTTTGGGTCATTATCACGTTTGACTATTATGAATAATGTTGTTATGAACATTAATGTACAAGTTTTTGTGTGGACATATATTTTCCTTTCTTTTGGACTTACCAGTCAGGATTTTAACAGAACTCAAATATTAGTATCTATAGCTACTAGTCTTTATTAAATTAATCTTAAAAATCTGTACATCTTTTTATCTGGGGCAGTTTAGTTTCTTCAAATTGCTATGTGAAAAGTATAAGCTTTTTATGGCTGGATGGGTTGAACCTTTCCAGAATTCTAGGGGTTGGCAGCTAAATCAACCTCCCTCTATGGCAGAGATGCTAACAGCTTTCCTTCCAATAACTATCTCTTTCACCTTCCTTAAAATCAGATTCCTAGCCCGGTGCGGGGATGCATACCTGTAATCCCAGCTACTTTGGAAGTTGGGGTAGAAGGATGTTAAGTTCAAAACAGCCTGGGCAACTTAGCACAGGTGTTTCAATATAAAATAGAAGGGGTTGGGGATATAGCTCAGGGTAGAGTGCTTGCCTCACATGCCTGAGCCTCTGGGTTCAAACCCTAGTACCATGGAAAAGAAAATAAAAGCTCCAGATTCATATATTACTGGGGGTAATAATGTACCCAACTGTAAAATTTCCCAGCCTCCCTTGAAGCAAAAGGTAGCAATGATATGTAAGTAGAAGTCACTGGATACAGTTTCAGGGAAATCCTTCTAAAGAAAGATCACTGAGATGGAAGGCAGGTGTTCTTTTACAGGACCCTCTTTTCTGGTGTCTGAGAAATGGATGCTACAGCTTGAGTTGCAGTAGCCATCCTGTGTCCATAAAGAGATTCTTGAAGAACCTAAGGATGGCAGACATGGAATGCTCGACTTTAGACTTAGACTTCTTTTAGGTTGGTTTTTTTTTTTTTTTTTTCTTTTCCTGTTGTAGTGCTTTGTTTTTTCAGGCTGGCCTCCAATTTGTGACAATCCTTCTGCTGAGTGCTGGGATTACAGGCGTGTACTACCACACCTAGCTAGACTTCTTTTACATGAGAAAAAAATAATTCTACCTTGTTTCAGTCATTATTATTTAAGGTATTAGTTATTTAGCAGCTAATCTAAACCCTAAATTGTAAGATTTCAGAATTTCCTTCTGCAGGAAATTGTATTTGATCATACTCTAATTTCGACCATTCAGATTTCTTCCGGTTTTATTAAAGATACAGTTACTATTTCTCCTTCTCCCCCTGGAGATTGAACTCAGGGTCTTCACACTGAGTTATAGCTGTAGTCCTTTTATTTTGAGGGAGGGTCTTACTAGGTTGCTAAACTGCCCACGTGGGGCTGGAATTCAGATCCCTCTGCCTCAGCCTCCCAGAGGGCTGGGATTATAGGTAACTGACACCATACTCAGCTCATATTTCTACTTCTTATACTATGTAATTTTTAAGACCCCCCCCCCAAAAGCAGAACTTTCCTTACCTAATAATTTAAAAATTGGAATTTTACCTTTCCTTTCTAACCCCTTATCATATAATGGACTATTCAGGATTTCTCTTTAATCTCCATAATTTCTTACTCTCTGCTTTTGCTATTTTGATTTCAAAGAAAACTCTCCTCTTGTATCTATTTCTGTGTTCAAAATGTACCTTTTCTTTAAGGTTCAAATCATAGGTTCCTGCCCTCTAAAGTCCTTCTTTATCCACCCAACAAGAATTATTCTCACCTTCACCTATACCAGTGATGGCAAACCTTTTAGAGCTTTTAACGATACAAATAGCCTGCTGTGGCACATGAGAGGTAGGTTTGCCACCACTAATTTCTTCTGCCCATTTACCTCTTTTATTGGACTCCTTGAGATTAGGGGCTATGTCTTTGGTTCTCCATATTCCCTTGTAGCACATGACAACTAGATTATATTTAACTGTCGCACATTAGATACGTTATATATAAAAGAAGTTTAGTTTTCAAAAATATTAGCTGGCAAAATCTTCTTTCTTCCTACTAGGAATACAGATATTAAAAAGACTAATGTAGACTTATGTATATTATGTTTCATTAAAGGAAATTCTGAGTTTAAGGATTATAAATTGAACCAAAAAGAAGCACTGCTGTTGAGTCTTGCTAGGGTCTCAGAGTTTATAACTTGTGGATCACTGACGAGACAGACCTGGAGAGCTGTTAAGGTCTTCTTGATCAATCAAAGGCATATGCTTAAACACCCTACGGTATTTTACACAGTTTACCACATGCAATAAGCCTTCTTTAGATGAAATTAACTCATTTAAAAATGTTTTTCAAAGTAATAACTCAGACCTCACGAGAGCAATTTTCTTTTCAAAATGTTGTAAAAGTTCAGGTAAGGTTTGTGGTTATCAAAAGTCTTGAAGAATTCAAAATATCATAATCATTACTTCACTATACTATACTCATCTCTAGATAGATTATTTTCTTCTCTTGATGAAAGGAGAGACAAAATGATTTTCCTAAAATCATAAAGAGGAACTGAATAAGAAAGAGCTCTTTGGCCTCTGAAGTTCAGTTTTCTAGTCAATTTGATCAGGTAAGTCACAAAGAAAAAGACATTAATGTATTAGACCAAAGGAAAACCTAAAACTTCTATGTAATTTGAAGACATGGTTTTAAAACACAAGAAACAGACTGGGAGAAAATTTTAGCAACATACATACTAGTGGCTTACTATCTCTACAATAACAAAAAGTATTACTCCAAATCAAAAGAAAAAGTTCAAACAACGCAAATGGAAAATGGGCAAAGGAAATAAATAGGCAAATCACAGAAGAAAACATGTGAAAAGATGTTCAGTATACTAAGCATCAGAGAAACACAAAGCAATGTTCTCCTCTGTTGAGAAGCAATATACAATGAAGGTTAAGAATACAGACTCTATAACTACATAATACTATAAATTTATGGGGTTTTTTTTGTTTGTTTTGTTTTGAGACTGGGTCTCATTATGCAGTTCAGGCTGGCTCTGGACTCTGCATGCAGACCAGGACACCAAACTCGGTGTGGTGGCGCATGCCTATAATCCCAGCACTCACAAGGCTGAAGCAGGAGTGAGACAGGAGATTAGGGCATGGCAGAGCTGGCTGGGGAAGTAGGTAGTGACCCATGAAGTACAAGATCCCAAACACATGTGCAGAACAGGTCCCAAAGCCCTGCCCCTGGACTTCTCTTGAGAACTCAAGCACATTTTCAACAGGATGAGCTACACCTGACATCAGCCTGAGGGGTGGGGTCCCAGTACCACCTTCTAGGACCTCTATGTAGAAGCTCTTGAGGGTTTCCTCAAGATTTGGACAGTATAAAAGTCAGAAATACCAGAAGAACTTGCTATCCTGACTTTCTTCACAGTAGCCGACTCTGCTTTCTCCAGGATGTCCATTTTTACTTTTTCGCTTTTCACATGGACCAAGCTCACTCTGAAGAGCCAATTTTTCCCTTGCTCTTCACTTTTACTTTCTCAAATAAACTTGGTCACTGCTTTTTGCTCATTTTATTCAATTCTTTGTTCGAGACAAGAACATGGAATCTAATTCCAGAGGGAGAGGCGAGCAACCCAGAACCCAGTAACATTTAGCGGCTAATCCACTTTTAGAAGCAAGCTACCAGATACTAGGAGGATCCCTGTGAGTTTCAGGCCAGTCTGGGCTACACAGTGAGTTCAAAGGCTGGCCCGGATTACATAGTGAGACCCTGTCTCAAAACAAACTACAGGAGCTGGGGATTTAGCTCAGTGGTTACAGTGCTTGCCTTGCAACCACAAGGCCCTGGGTTCGATTCTTGGCACAAAAAAAACTAAAAACAAAAACAAAAAAACAAAACAAAACAAAAACAAAGTACAGACTCCAGAGCCAACCTTTCTGGGTTTGGGCCTCAGTTCTTTCATGTTCTAAGCTGTGTGCCATCAGGCAATTTATGAATTTTTCTGTGTCTTAGTTTTCTCATCTTCAAAATGGAGGTAATGACAGTACTTCATAAAGTTATTGTGATAATTAAATGAGTTAATATAAACTGCTTAGAATAGTGCCTGGCCCATAGCAAATACTACATACATTTTTTTTTACTATTTTATCAAACTAACAAAATGAAAAAGTTTGGAGGATAAAGGTAATCTTTATCTGGTGGTGAGAATGGAAATGAGTACAGCTTTTTAAAAGGACAATTTGACAATGTACACACTCTATGCCAATAGAGAAGTGAAGAATATTATGTTGGAAAAACTGTAGCATACTAAGAATACAAGTATTAAAAAGAATGATGTAGAATTACATATAGTGACATATAGAGTATACAATATTTATAGCCAAAAGCAAGTCACAAAGTAATATGCATAATATGATCTCACTCATATGAAAACCCTCAAAACATACATATGGGTGGCATTCATATACAGATTTTTAAACAGGTTTGCAAATACACAAACTCTTAATCAAATTATTTATGTGGGGAGATGAAAAAGGAACTCAGCTTTTTATGTTCTACTGACACAGTTATGTGCCACCTCTGTGAAACCACTCCCGTAAATTATAATGGAACGAAAAAATTCTGGTCATCCAGTAAACTCATAGTTCAAGAGACAAGAGAAAAGGAAACTGTAGGAAGACAAAGAAACCAAAAAAAATTCACAGGCAAGGTTCTGGAATAAGCTTTTGGAGGTTTCAATGACAAGCTCCTTAAAAAAAAATCTCAAAACCCTGACCCCAACACCAAAAGGTTTTTAATAACAGAGATGAATGTTCATGGTGGATTATTTGCTCACAAGCAAAGCTATGACGAAAAGAAAGCAAGCAAACCACCATGGACATATTTCTAAAGAGTGACACCATCTCAAGAACCTCGGGCAGGTCCTGCAAGAAGGATTCCAGAAGGCATTATCACTGCAGGAGGGGAGACAGCGCCATGTGTACCATTGCTCAGGAAAACTGTCCACATGTACAGATGGAAGACAGCGGGGGTTCATAGCGCACACCTGTAATCCCAAAACTCAGGAGACTGAGACAGGAGGACTGCGGCAAGCTCCAGGTCAGCCTAGGCTATATAGCAAGACCCTCTCTCAAAAAACAAAAAACAAAAACCAACAAACGAAAAGATGGAAGACAGTGATACTGATGATCTTGGGTCTGTGTAGGCATAGACTACTGCCTGTGTTTGTTGCTTAGTTTTTTAACAAAAAGTTTAAAATGTAAAACCAAAAAAATTAAAATTGAAAAAACTTACAAAATAAAGATACAAAGAATATATTTTGTATGTATTTTTATTTTAAGCTGTGTTATTGAAAGTTAAAAAGTTTAAAAATTTAAATTTTATAGTTACAGTAAACTAAGATTAACTTATTATTGAAGGAAAAAAGTTTTTTTTTATGAATTTAGTATGGCCTACCAGCAGTGTTTATAAATTCTGCAGCACTGTACACCCTAGGCCTTCACAGGTACTCGGCACTCACACAGAGCAACTTGCAGTCCTACAAGCTCCATTCATACTAAGTTCCCTATGCAGGTATATAACTTAAAAAAATCTTTCATTTTGTATTTTTACTGTACCTTTTCTATGACTAGATATGTTTAGATACATAAATACTGTTGTGGGAGGTTTGTAATTTAGGAGCAACAGGCCACAACCATATAGCATAGATGTGCAGCAGGCTACCCCAACTAGGTTTGTGTAAGAACTCTGTAATGGAACCCATGGTCAGTGATGAAGTTGTCTAATGATGCAATTCTCAAAATGTAAGACTGTATAGTAAACCCCTGCACCACCCAAAAAACCCAAGAATACACATATTTATTTGTGTAATTTAAAAACTGAAAGAAATGGCAGTCTTACTGCTTTTAACTAGGCAAGGATATAAGAATACAAATGTTTTGCTACTTAGATTTAAACATTTACATTTCAGAAGACATGGCCTGACTTCAGCAAAAAAAACACCAGAGTTTCTGGAAAACCTTTCACTGCACCTATAAGGGTACTAATTCAAAGAACTCATTTGAATAGTATTTTTTAACCTTAGCTCTATTCATCTGCATCTTTATAGATTTGAAGTCTATTAAAAAAATTATACTTTCAAACTCCAGTGTGTACATCCCAAAAGAAAAAAGAATGTTTTTGAAACAATTTCTGTAGAGGAAACCCTTGCAATTTAAATGGATATGAAAAATACAAGTGTTATCTAATATTACTTAGATACTTAGCAGCACATTTTTATTGTGCTGCATTTGAGACAATGGCTACTGATTGAAGCATAACAGCATGGAAATCACATATAATAAATAAAGGTCACTGGAAAGGCTAAAAATGTACTAACTATATAATAGCAATGTAAGACATTCTAGAAGAATAAAACCTCTTGGTAATTCAATCCAACAATTCCCAATGGGCTAACTAAAACACAACAGAAAAGGTGAGCGCACTTTAAGATTATCAAAGTAATATTTAGTGTAAGATTAAAACATAAAGAATATTTATTTAAAAAAACTCTTTATCTCCAAAGTTTCTACATGATGCTGCAGACTATAGGAAACTGGCCTACTGAATTGGGAGTCTGACACAGAAAATTCTTGATCTTAAAAATAAATCATTTGAAAAAACTGTCATTGTATTTTACTGAGTTATTCAAAAAATGATATGAATTTCTGAAATGGTGAAAACTGTAGAATTATAGGAAACTAAGAAAAAGAAAGTTCATATTTTTCATTAATATCTTAAAACAAAGAAGTCCAAACAAATGAAACTGAAGATATACCAAAACCTATAAGATACAGGGAAAGCTACTAGCAATAAATGCCCACATCACATAAGTAGAATTATCTCAACTTAACAACATATTGCTGCAACTCTAGGAACTAGAAAAACAAGAACAAAGTCCAAAGTCAAGCTAGGTGTGGTGATGCATGCCTATAATCCCAGCTCTCATGAGGCTGAGACAGGATGATCACTGCAAGTCTGAGGCCAGCCTGGGCTACAAAATGAGTTCACTGCCAGCCTGAACTACATAGCAAGAACCTGTATCAAACAACAATACCAACTCAAAATCAGTAGGAAAGAAATAATAAAGATCAGAGCAAAAAAAATGAAGTGGAGACTAAAAATACCCACAGAAGATCAATATAATGAAAAGCTAGTTCTTTGAAAAGATAAGCACAGTAGACACATATTAGACTAAGAAAAG
This sequence comes from Hystrix cristata, assembly GCA_004026905.1. Taxonomy (NCBI): domain Eukaryota; kingdom Metazoa; phylum Chordata; class Mammalia; order Rodentia; family Hystricidae; genus Hystrix; species Hystrix cristata. Next base: position 53,761 of record PVJO010001672.1, on the reverse strand, counting down.
GAGAGAAGACTAAATAAAATAAGAGATGAGAAAGGAGACATTACAAGTGACACAACAGAAATATAAAAGATCATCAGAAATTCTTATGAACAACCATATGCCAACCACAATCTAGAAGAAACAGACAAATTTCTAAACACATACACTTTAGCAAAACTGAAAAAAGCCAGTAAGAAGTACATAATAAGATTGAATTAGAAATAAAAAGCCTCCCATCAAAGGAGAGTTTTTAAGAGGGCTTTGCTGATAAATTATACCAAACATTCAAAGAAAAATATCAATTTTCCTTGTTATTTCAAAATATAGAAGAGGGAGAAATTCTTCCAAACCATGAAACCAACATTACCCTGACACCAAAACCAGATGAGAAAAGACACACACACACACACACACACACACACACAACCAGGGTAGGGGGATCATAGGCCAATATTCTCAATGAACACAGATGCAATGCTACTCAACAAAATACTAGGAAACCAAATCCAACAAAATGTTTAAAAGATTATTTACCACAATCAAGTGAGATTCATCCCAGTGATACAAAGATCATTCAGTATTGTATATACAAATCAATCAACATGATATTTTATATCAATGGAATGAAGGACAAAAACCATATATCATCTCAATAAATTAAGAAAAGGCATTTGATAAGAGTCAACATCCTTTCATGATAAGAATTCAGAATTTAGGAATAGAAGCAATGTACCACAACATGGTAAAAGCCATTTATAGTAAGTCAACAGCTAATAGTGTACTGAATGGGGGAAAGGTGAAAGTGTTCTGGCTAAGATCTGGAACAAGATGAAGATGCCCACTTTCAACACTTTTATTCAGCATAGTCCTTAAAGTCTTAGGCAGAGCAATCAGACAAGAGAAAGAAATATAGGGCATTCAAATTGGAAAAGAAGTCAAATTGTGACATGGTCTTATATATAGAGGAACCTCGCAAAACTCTACCAAAAAACTATTAGAATATATGAATTCATCACAGTTGCACAACACAAATCAACATATAAAAATGGCAGCATTGTAATATGCCAATAATAAAAGACCTGCACACAAATGAAGAAAGCAGTTCCATTCACAACAACTACAAATAAGACATCTAAAAATACATTTAACCAAAGAGGTGAAAGACATCTACAATGGAAATTATAAGATGTTGATGAAACAAATGGAAGAAGACACAAAAAAGTACAGAGATACTGTGTTCATGAACTGGAAGAAACATTGTTAAAATGTCCATACTATTCAAGTAATCTACAGATCCAATACAGAGCTAGAAAAACATTTCTGAACCTTATATTTAATTACACACACACACACACACACACACACACACATCCAAATAGTCAAAGCCATCTTGAACAAAAAGAAGAAAACAGAAAGCATTACACTACCTGACTTCAAAACATACTACAAAGCCATAGTGATCAAACAGCATAGTATTGGCATAAAAACAGACACACAGATCAATGGAATAGAGCAGACAGCCCAGAAGTGGAGATCCAACTGATGTCTGACAAAAGTACAAAGAACACACATTGAACAAAGGACAGTCTTTGCAATAAATGGTGCTGGGAAAACTGGATATACACATGCAGAAAAATAAAACTAGATCCCTATCTCTCACCAGTTACAAATGGATTAAAGACATAACTGCAAGATTTGGAACTTGGAAACTACTTGAAGAAAACATAGGGAAAATGCTTCCCAAATATTTGAATGGGCAAAGAATTTTTGGAGAAGTCTTCCAAAGCACAGGAGAAAAAGGCAAAAATAGACAAAAATGAAATTATATCAAACTAAAAAGCTTCAAAAGAGCAAAGGACTCTCAAGCACAAGGCCCTCGGTTCAATCTCTGGCACCAAAAACAAAACAAAACAGCAAAGGAAACAGCAGTGAAGAGAAACTACAAAAATGGGAGAAAATATTTATAAACTATACATATGACAAGGGTTTGATATCGAGAATACGCAACAGAACAAACAAATAAAAACCTGATTAAAAATGGGCCATAGCTCTAAACAGACATTTTTCAAAATAAGCCACAGAAATGGCCAACAGGTATCTGAAAAAAATGCTAAACATCACTGATCATCAAGGAAATGCAAATAAATCAAAACCACAATGAGACAGCACTACTGAAGGTAGAAGGGCTGTTATGAAAAAAGTCGAGAGTGCAGTGGTGGTTATGATAGGCAGAGGAGAGTTGAGGCGGGGGATGTGGATAGGGAAATGTGGACTAATGGGTATTGAGTTACAGTTAGAGAAGTGCAAAAAGTTCTGGGGTGCTACTGCACACAGTAGGGTGACAAGGCGACAATATACTGTACATCCCCAAAAGACAGAAGCAAACATATTGAAAGTTTTGCCATAGAGCAATATTTGAAAAATGTTTGAGGAGATAAATATGTTTAACCTCATCTAAACATTATTTAATACATACATACATCAAAACATCACATGGTATCCCATTGATATGAAAAAAATTACTGTTTTTATGTATCAGTTAAGGTAAAATTAAAAATTAAATTAAAAATGAAAAAACTGTAAAGATAAATGAGACAATTACTGAGAAAAACTGCAAATTGAATAGACTTGTAAATTTCAATGAAGACTTTTCATAAAGGGTCAGAGATAAGAAGAGCTGATAAAGCAGTCATCTCTCACCAATTCACTGTGGGGAACAACTCCTTCATTAGTAAAACATGAACAATAATTCTCTGCCTGCCAAATATATAATTTTTATTTCTATTTGTCAGGAAAGTAATTGAAAATAATGTCACTAACTGAAAAACAAAACAAAAAAGTACCAAACTCAAAACTCCAAGTAACAGCACCAATTGTGAGGCACAATTGAGTTCTAATCCAAGCTGTACCACTTACTATCTGTGTGATCTGAACAAGTTTCATAATCTCTTTACATCTCTGTTCCTCACATGTAAAATGAGGATATAATAGCACCTAGGGTTGTATTACGTGAGAGTCCACTTAAGATGTCTGACACATAGCAAGCACTCAGTAAACACTGGTGATGGTGATGATGTGATGATACAACACCACGTTTAAAATTTTGAGTATTATGGAGATATGAGGTATTAAAAATGTACGTCAGCACACATTCAGTGATTTTGGAAGGATGTCATTCTTAGCTATCCATTTGTGCTTTATTCAAGCTAGTAGTCTTAATTATTGAAATCCACATTTTCTTTTCATTATGTGTCTTCCAGATATGATAATAAACCAGTAAGACTAATACTACGAGCTGTATATACAGAACATCACAGCAGTGAAGATCATGGACCCTGGAGCCAAATCATTCAAGTTCAAATATCATCTTTGTTATTTACTATCTGTACGATCTTGGTCAAGACTACTTAACCCTTTTGTGCCTCAGATTCTGCATTTATTTAGCCTGTAAGGTTATTTTAAAGATTAAATAAGATAATGTGTATAAAGCATCCAGTATATGTCAAAAAATGTTAGTCATAATCATCATCACCCCTTAGAATCACTCTACCCCCCAAAAAAGAAGATTCATGTCTGACTACTAGAACTACACTCTGCAGAAAGAGCGTAACTGATTTTTAAAGTAGTAAACAGTGCTCATGTATCAACGAATTCTCCAGTAATAATAGTAAGATTCTTAAACTGGTTGGGTATCTTGTCCCAGTATGATTAAGAAAAAAAGTAAAACTTCGTTTGATTTTTTTTTTGAGACAGACTGGCACTGAACTCACTATGTAGCCCAGGGTGTCCTCAAACTTGCGGTAATCCTCCAGTCTCAACCTCCCATATGCTGGGATTACAGATGTGTGCCACCACGCCTGGTGAGCAAAGTAAATTTTGTATTAAATCCTTCTAACTGTCATGGATGCAAAGTTAGAGAAGGCTAAAATGCCTTATCAGAGTTCACTCTCACACTGCTTTCTGTTTTAAGCAAGTTCACTTCCTACCTTTCATCTGTATTACGAAGGGATGGAAGCCGAAAGCTCGTGTTTCTGTCAAGCTTTGACTGGCTTTTGGTCCTCTTGATGGAGCCTTTCAGGCGCTTGCTGAAGAATCCCTAGGGAAAAAAAATGCAGGTGATAGGAGAGAGAACCAATAGGGGATCTTACCCTTCTGCACCAAATTTGAAAAAAAAAAAAGTTTAGATTTTTGTAAGGAAGATTTGAAACAGAATCCAGCTTTAAATTTTTAAATTTTTTAAGTTGTTACTTGAAACTACTTGATAATGTGATGACAGAATTTTTTTCTTCTGTGATAACTGGGATAATTAAACTGAGAGCACTAACTTTTTATGTCTTAGAAGAGTTTTATGCCAGTTATAGCAGAAAATCTTCTAGTTAAAAACACAACATGTGTTAGTGGTCTCAAAGTGTCAAGATTAGATTTGCATGGCTTTGGATATGGTATCTGTAAGGTTAGAATTCAAATGTACATAAACATTTAAAATGAAATATAGATCATCCATGAAATTATTCAAATATCTAGAATTTAAAGAACAGTCTTTGGCTCCTTCTGGCCTCCTGCTATTTCCACCAGACTATCTAAAGTTCCTTGAACATATTCCTAGTCTCAGCACTTGGCTAATAAAGGGTACACGGCAGAGTTTATTGAATAAAAGAATAAATACAAGAGTAAATGACAATGGTCACTACTTTAAAGAAATTAACAGTTTAATTTTTGGCAGATGAAAGGACATCTGACAGAAGCAGAGAGAAGGCTGCAATTCAAAGAAAAAGTGGTAATTCAAAGAAAAATATACTGACACACGGAAAATAACTTTATTATCTTTAGATGAATATCACTTTATATAATCTATGTATAATAAACATTTCCAAAAGGAAGAAAAAGAAAACTGGGGCAATATCAGCACACACATTTTTCTTTTTCTTTTTTTTTAGTGCTGGGGATTGAACTCAGGGCCTTGCACTTGCTAGGCAAGCACTCTATCACTTGAGCTAAATCTGCAACTCCAACACATACATTTTTCATATTCCTTTAGCTAATACCAAAACCCAAAGTTTTGAGGTGAAGACTGTATTATAAGTAAGTTAGGTTGATCTTATCTAATAATCCCGCAACAATCCTAGTGACATAAAACATGCTATATGTTTACCAACAGGCCAACCAAAATAGTGGGACTCTGCTCTTTGCTGTTATTGTTCAAAGACTTTAGCTAAAGAAGGGTCCATTTCTGTGCTTCTACAGTTGCCTCAGCAGGTTAAAGGTATGGTAACAACTTATGTATAATCATACACTGTGTAACAATGTTTCAGAAGATAGAAGCAGAGAAAATACTTTCTAACTCAGTTCCAGGTTCACAAAAACAAATAGACAAATAACAACAACAAACTGAGTGGAAAGTACAAAGAGTTCCCATAAACCCCTTGCCCCACATGTGTTGCCACTTTATCAACATCCCCACCAAAGCAGAGGATTTATTACAACCAATGAATATGAATCTACACTTACATTGTTACCCAAACTTGACCATTTGGTGGGAACCTAATGGTTTTGGGCAAATGTAGGATAATATTCACATTTACTTGTGTGATGATACAATTACAGTATGATGCATAGTATTTTCACTGTCCTAAATATCCTCTGTACTCAGCTATTTATACCACCCTGACACCCCAATTCCTTGCAACCACTGACCTTTTCACTGACTCCATGATTTTACTTTTTCCAGAATATCAGATGGTTGGAATCATTGGATTGGCTTCTTCTCCTTAGTAATATGCATGCATTTAAATTTCCTCTAGGTTTCTTCCCTTCCTCTCTTCTTCCTCCTTTTTTTTTTTTTTTTTGCGTTTTACTTAGCAGTTTCTACTGAGACGTCCTCAAGCTTAGAGTCTTTCCTCAGCTGTGTCCTCCCTTCTACTAAGCTCATAAAAGACATTCCTCACTTCTGTTATAGTGGTTTTAATCTCTAGCATTCTTTTTAGAATTTTCATCTTTCTGTTTATATTGCCCATCTGTTCTTGCATACTGTTTACTTTATCCATGAGATGAGCCCTTAGCATACCTATCAATTGTTTTAAATTCTTTTCTTTTCTCAGGGCTGGGAATCGAACTCGGGGCCTTACACTTGCTAGGCAAGCGCTCTGCCACTTGAGCTAAATCCCCAACCCCTCAATTGTTTTAAATTCTTGATCTGAAAATTTCAAGGTGTGAGTCATATCTCAATCTGGTTCTGATATTTGCTCTGTTTTTTTAAAAATGTTTTCTACCTTTTAGTATGTTTTGTAATTTTTTTTCTTAATAGTTGGGTGTTATGCAGTGGGTGAAAAGAATTGTGGAAATAAACCTTTTAGTAATGAGGTGGTATGGTGGAGAGGGAGGAGCATTCTGCAGTTCTGTGCTTGGGTCTCTGATTATAGTGAACCCTGTATCTCTGACTGTGGACTTCCTAAGTGCTTCTCAGTACCAATTTGCCCCACCTGCCCAGCTTAGGTGGGATTGGTTGGCTACAGAGGGCTCAAATCCTGTATTTTCCTTCTCCTAGGACAGTTAGGCTCTAATTCAATAGTTTCTCCTGAGGGCAAATCTTGTTGAGGACCAAATGCTTTTTGTGTCTCAAAAAGGTTTCTTTTTTTCTTCCCTTGCAAAAAGTTGAAGGGGATTTTCTCTGATATTCAGTGTTAAGAACCTAGTACAATTCCATGAGCTAAAACTCAAAAAAGTGGTCCCTCCTTCCCTTGGAGTTTTTACCTCTCAGCTTTCTCTACCCTGAGGCTCCAGCAATTCATCAAATACAGTTCAAATTTCCTTATCCGGAAACAAGAAGTTTTAATTTTAAACTTTTCGGGGATGGGATAATGCTATCTGTCTTAACATTGACTACAGTGTTTAAACATTAGTAAGTGCTAAATACACATCTGATAATTACATAACAAAGTACAGTTGTTCTAGGAATACAAATAAAATTTAAAATAGCACAGCAGTCAGTTTATGGAAGGTAAGAGAATCTACTACAAAATTCTGTTTACCTCTTGATGTTAACTAAAGCACAGTTTTTACTTGAGAATATTGTTTCCCTTAGAACACTATTTTGCAGAAGTTTTTCATCCTCTTGTTCCCAATGTTCAATTATACTCAAGAAGAATCTGGGCTTTTCCTAGCTTATCATGACTGTTTCCAAATCATTATTCCATTAAATAATAGCTAGAAGTATTCTTTGAGGTTCATACTATCTAGATTTGGTATTCTCTATCTCTCTGCTGCTCTCATCTTTTAATCTTCAATTTTCTTTTATTCATTAAGGTTTTTAGCTCTAGCTTGGAATATTTTTTTGTGTCTCTCAATACCATGCTAAGAAATAACTATGTAGTGATCAGTCTAGTACCCTAGCTTCACAATTCCTTGGCTGCAATGACCAGTATCCTCTTCTCTAGCCACCTACTCTTATAGCCACAGTTAGCACTCAGAGATCCTCCATTTCAGGGTCTTAAACAGTAATATTCTACTTTCTGACTTTTTGCTCTAGCTTTGTATTTCTCATATATCTCTTTCTCCAATGCATCTATTCAACTTCACAGAACCCCCCTGACCACCCTGACCAACCTCAATAGACCACCCTGTTTCCTGTCTCTTTTTATCCTCCTGTTCTTTTTTCCTTTTCTATCCAACCCGATTCCATTTGAAGTTATGCAATTACTGACACCCCTCCCATCTTCTCCTCTCCCCTCTCATTCTCTCCCTTTGTTCCATACTCCTGGGGATCAAACCTCCGACCTTTATACTGAGCTACATTCCCAGATTTTTTTTCTTTTCTTTTTCACACAGCGTCTCACTAAGTTGTTAAACTGTTCAGCTTGGGCTTGAATTTGTGATCCCCCCTACCTCAGCATCCTAGAGTGCTGGGATTACAGGTATGTACTACTCTGCCCAGAATCCTCCATTTTCTTAATGACCAGCTATTCAAAATCAAAAATCAAAATTGGATTAATGGATGGTTTCATCTTTCTGGGGTGTTCAGGCAGGCAACATAACTGACTGACACCACCAAGTGACAGTTAATCCTAACTGTCAACTTGATTAGATTAACAGACCCCTAGAGAGGTGACTGGGTTGTAAGGGTGTTAACCTCTCATTGATGAGTTCACAGCTGAATGGGCTATTAGGAGGTAGGGCCCACAGGGAAGCAGTGAGTCATGAAGTGTGACCTTGGGGACTGTATCTGGCTCCTGGCCCCTTCCTTTCATGTTCTTCCTTGCTCACGCTGCTTCCTGACTGCCATGAGGTATGCAGCTTTCTTCCACCAGGCCTGCCACCACGGTGTTTCTGCCTCACCACAGGCCTAAAAGCAATGGAACCAGCTGACTGTGGACTGAAACTTCTAAAACTGTGAGAAAAAATAAACTTTTCCTTCTTTAAATTAGGTATGTAAGGTATTTTGGCCCAGCAATAGAAAGTTGACTAATAAACATCAAGAATTCACTATCTTTTAGTTTATTTTATCTTCTAACTATCTATCTGTCTTGGACCAACTATATACTGTATCTTTCAGCAAAATTATCTGATTGGGAAAATCTCAAGAGTATAGACTATGCTTAACTGCCCATTGCCCCCTTCTAAGCAATTTCTTATGTACAGGTCATTTTGTGTACCATCCAATCCTTCTTCCCCGGCTACACTGGACTCCACCAGAAGTAGATGAATGACCTAAATGCTACCGAAAGCATTTAAGAATGGTCCTGGTAGGAGTTCTGTCTATAGGCTACAGTATAATCTAGTAATTACTATTGTAGCCTGATCTTTGTACATTCCTTGCTTCATATTTTAAGCTCTAAAAGCTGACAATTCTCTGTATTTACCATGCAACTCTGTCACTGCTCATATTCTTTCCAAATCATCTTTTCAGATTTAGTTTAGGTATCATCGCTTTTAGGGTCTTTTTTCTTTTTTTGGTGGCGCTGGAATCAAACCCAGGGCCCTGCCCATGCTACCAGAGGCCAGCACTCTATTACTAAGCTACATGCATGGCCCCTAGGGTGTCTTTTTTGACATGCTCTGACCCTGCTCTAAATTAAGTGCTCCTTCTATGTGCTTCTAAGTGCTATATCTATAAATAGAGCCGGCCTTACAGTTAGCTCACTGCATGTCCTCTTATGTGTCATCACTCTTCCCCTGTACTCTGAACTCCTTTAGTGTAGAGATTAAACAATCTTTGTATTCTCTGGGCAGCTCTGATATCTGGATTCAGTAGGGCTCAATAAATGTTTTGGTTTTTTTTTAAAATAAATAGTTTTAAAACTAAAACAGGCAATGAAATGAATAAAATTACTGTGATAATTGTGCTGTGTAAGTGTCATTGTGGGAAGATCAGGGAACCCTGATTCAGAAAACCTGGCTTTAAACCCTGGCCCTAGTTCTCCTTAGTTAAGTGACCTGGACTACTCACATCTTCCAAGTTTCAGATCATCACCTGTGAAAGGAAGATTTAAAAATTCTCAGAGTCATTTCAGCAATAAGAAAACTGAATACAAAGGTTTGTATTTTATTTTTTGTGGTACTGGGATCAAACCAATGGCCTTGTATATACTATGAAAGTGTTTCTAAAATAATGAAATATGGATACTATAAATACTAATTTAATATGAATCTGGAATGAAAGACTGTAGGCAGTCAGAATTATAATCTTTCTTCTGGAAACCATAACACCAAAGGGAGGGAATAAAACTATAAATAAGTTCCGTAACAGCAGAGATCTGTGGCAGTTCTATTCAGTGATGTGTCACACCCAGTGCATACAGTGATCCTCGGTACATCAAAGTGCCCAGTAAACATTTGTCAAATGAATGAATTTACTGAAGATTTTTCTGGATATCTTCAGATACCAGGCTAGAGGTGCTTTCAAATATGTAATATCATTTAATCTATGAAACAATTCCATGAGATAGGTATTCAATAACTTGCTTTAGTTAACACAGTTAATAGATATTGAGTAAAGATTTAAACCCAGTATATTATTTATATTTTAAACATTTCATTCATTTTTTTTTTAAGACAGGGTCTTGCTGTGCAGTAGACTGGCCTTGAACTTGCAGCAATCCTCCTGCCTCAGCCTCCCAAGTGTTGGGATTACAGACATGCACCACAATGTTCAGTTTTCATTCATTTTTATATTTATTGAATATCTATTATGTGTCAGATACGTGAAGCATTTCACACTTCTTAGTGAATAAGACAAAAATCCTTGCCTTCGTTAAGCTTACATAGTAATAGAAGGAGATAGACAATAAGAACACAATAAATAAGTTAAAGACAAGAGCCATGTAACAGGTTAATGATATTAAGCGATCAGGGTAGGCCTTACAGAAAAGATTTATATTAGAGTAAAAACTTGAAGAAAGTGTGTAGCCTGAAGACATTAGAGGAAAAACATTTCAGGTAACAGAAACAGGCTGGGCAAAGGCTTCATGGCTGAAGCATGCCTACCAAGTTCAAGGAAAAGCCAAAAAGTCTGTCTGGTAGGAGGGGAGAAGTGATCAGTGGATAGAGGGTATTAAAGTCAGAGAAGCAGCAAGGTGAGGGTAGAGTGGTGGTGGTGGTCCAGTAAAGAGGCAATGATGGCATGCAGATCCTGTAGACCATTGTGAGCCTTCACCTTTTACTTTGACTGAGAAAAGAAGCCAAGTCCAAGGAAATTGACAATGAGAAACAACATTTTAAAGTAGTCATAGATAACCCTTTTCTTTTCTGAGAGAAATCGTTTTAGCTATGAAAACAGAAATGTATACTGATTTAATATGAAGTTTAAAGCAAGAAGGTGCAATAAATGAACTGTTCATTTTCTTTATCAATGGTAGATCCCATCTTAACAGCCAAACCACACAGAAAGCATCCGACTTTTCTAGAGTTACACAGCTTCTAAATGGGAGAACTCTGCAAATGTAAGTAGCATGATTATTGAATGCTTGCTTTGTAACCATTTTGCTATACTAATTTCCCACACTCTTATTCCTCTTAGCCTAAGCACTATAACTTATATTCCCATATATATTTTCTGCACAAATCTTACAGAATTACATATCATAAACCAGAAATGCAGTATAATTCAAAATATAAGGAAAAAAAGACAAGCAAAAAAAACCAAACCAAACCAAACAAAAAAATAGGCCCCCCAAATGCAATATGACATTTGACTTACAAGAATTTGCTCATACGGTTCTTATCAAAATGATTAAATCAAAATGAAGTGAAACCTACTAAAATTACTTTATATGTAACATCCTGTGGCCACTGAGTACAAAAGAAAGAAAAAACCTTCAACTATAAAATATTATAATAGATGGATGCCAGTAAGAAATGAAGGGATGTGAAGAATGTAAATGATGCGTCTATAAATTGTGCACAAAATCCAACCGTATAAATGGAAACAAAGAAAGATTATAAACTTGTACATGCTGGGCAAGCGGGCTACCACTCAGCTATCCTCCTAGCACCCCTCAACATTATTAAAACAAAACCAAGTATGGTGTTTAGAGAGGAAAAAACTCACTGTTTGGAGTATGCACTTCTGTATATTCATCTCAGTTCCTCATTACCAATGAGGTATATATTTTCTTATAACTACTAGAGACTGTACTGCTTTTACTGAAGTTCAGGTTATGAACCGCAAGAAAAATGGCTCCAAGGAATAGAATAATGAGAAATGATGGGTTAAAACTTAGAAAGAGAACATTCTTCCAAAGTGAGGTCTATTTAGACTATGGGACAATCTCCCACAGGTTATCACAGAAGCTTGAAAAAAGCGTTAGATAATATAACATGAAAGACTTTTTTTTTTTCATCATCAGGGGAGATGGACTAGATGAATTTAATTGAAGTTTTCCATCTTTTATTTCTAGGACTTTAAGAATAACAGGGGGGCCGGGGATTTAGCTCAGTGATTAGAGTGCCTGCCTTGCAAGCACAAGGCCCTGAGTTCGATCCCCAGCACCACAAAAAAAAAAAAAAAAAAAGAATAACAGTATTACAGATGGAGGGAGACTGAAGCCTATTAGTTATTTTAAAAAATAGAATTCTTACTGCCTGTGGTGAAATGAAATACACCTAAAATCCGTATTATGGATGGGGGAAAGCAAAAGGATAATATGACAATCAGAATATGCTATTTTTTTGAACAAATGAGAGAAACAAGGGAGAAATATGAAATATGACGAAGAGTATGGTGAATGTTTAAATTTTAGAAAACAATTACAGTAAAAGACACTACCATTAATTCCCCCCTGCTTTGAACACAGTTAGCCATTGTTCTTGTCACTTTCGGAAGCAGTTCTGGAAGTCCTTTTGGGTGGTGTCTTTAGTTGTGCCATCATGGCTGTCCTGCTGTTCTGAATCAATTCAAAGTGTATACCTTTCCTGGTCATTTTGACTTTGGAAAAGAGCCAGAGTTGTATGACCCCCATATTTGGTGAACAAGGTGGATGAGACAAACCATAATGTTTTTACTACCCTGTCTTTCCACTGGAAGCACACATCAGCAGCATTCACCATATTTTGGATCACACACTGTGAGACAATCACAAAAGAGGACATCCAGAACTGCTTCACAAAGTGGCAAGATTGATGAGAACACTGTGTTTAAAGCAAGGGGGAGTATTTTCAGGGAGATTAATGGTAATATATCTTTTACTACTACAAATTTTTAAAAATTAAAACATTCACTATATTTTGATCACACTTTGTACATTATTGAAAATATTTCATTACGTATATTTGTATTACTTCTACAGAATATTTCCTAATTGTACTGTTTCTAATGCTATAAACCTTTTTTTCATTATGAATTTAGGCATCAAAATATTAACAAATTGGTCCTCAGTATACAGTAATCTCTTTTTAACTGCAAAACTCTAAAGATCTTTAAGTGTTTATATAATATTTCAATATAAGAAAATAAATCAAAGGCATTAGAGGAAGTCAAACAATTTCTTCTTGGTTGTAAAAGTGAGATGCTAGCTGAACATGTAGTAAAAAAAAATCCAGTTCTTATAATGTGTTTGCCTACCCTAGGTACAAATCATTAAATGCCAATAATATTAAATCCTTATACTGGTACTCCAGTAGGATTAAAAAGGCAGGGAAACACAAGCCCTAGACAAAGGATCAGAGGAGTTTAAAGTCTTTTTCGAATGCAGCCACCTGATTTTCATGGAAATGTGCTTCTGGTCTCAAATGCATAAATTAAGAGCCCAGGTAGGTAGGAAAGATCATCGAGTTTGACTTATACCTTTGCATCCCCAACTGATTTAACTTTTAAAGAGTTGAGAGGCAGATCACATTCTTACATAGTCTTACCTTCAGTGAGAAACAAACACCTAAAAAAGGCAGTTCCCCTGACTCATTCTTTGTCATTATCCTCACAGGGCTTCCACAGAAAGAAAATTCCTTCTACTACTACATTCCAACCTTAATTTTATTTCACTTAACAGTTTTAATTGTAGAGCCTTAAAAAAACATTTTACAATGCTGATTAATTCAAAACTACTATCTGATTAAAAAGCCACTATCATATAAGAGGTTAATGTTTTGCAATTTGTATACCTTGGATAATCACAAATGCCACCTATCTACTCAAGTAAGTTTTCATAGACATATTAGGAAGAAAAAAAGTCACTGCTGAGGCTATATGAATAAGATACAGTTTGGGTCTTGTAGAAGAGTGGGTTCTAAATTGTTTTGCATGTATGAAATGAATAAAATGTTGTTGAGTGTGCATTCCTAATATGTTTACTTATAAAATATAAGAATGTTGATATATGATTATTAAATATTTAATAACACAAGTTTTTAAAGGGTGAAATAACAAATCAAACATTTAATATGTTCTCTCTGCATACCAAATAGATTATAGGTGCGCCCTCTGAGGGTATCCAGCCCATTCTGGATACCATCAAATAAATATATAACACATTCTGGATACCATCAACTAGACTATTACAGACCAGGGAAGGTAACTATACAGATAATAGCCCTACAATTTAATAGTATTAGTGCTCCAGTGGACAAAGCACATTCCAAGGGAAGACAGAGAAGGTCAAGGCTAACGTTGTCTAAAAGAGGTAAGTAGACACAGGAGCTGTTTTTAAATGATGATAATGAGGTAGGAATAGGGCGTGGCCCGACCTGGCTGGGAAGATGGACATGACCTTGGGGAGTGGCCTGGACCTGATGTCAGCCTGGGGCACGAAATTCTAATAGCCTCTCTTCTCACAGGATCGAGAAACTCTCAAGAGAACAGAATCCTGATGAATGTGAATGGTACCCCAGCCCGCTCTTTCTCCCTTGCGCGCCTGCCCTCTTGCCCCCTTATACCCCTTAGCGCCCTGCTCCCTAACCCATGCTCTATCTTTAGCTCCCTGGCCTCCTAGGCCTTTTCAGATTCCTAACCTCAGCAGCGGCTGGCTATTTTATTCACCTAGCCAAGCCAGTCTCCCTTTGTTACTTAAATAAACCTCCTTAATGCCCTAAAATTTGCTCTTGCAATTCATTGCCTGCGTGAATGAAAAACATGGAAATACACTTTTGAACTCCCCTAAGTCCTCCTATAACAACACTTTTAGGGGTAATTGAAGGTGGACTTCCTAGGTATTAGGAAGACATGAGAAAACTTGTTTGGGGAACTCACAGAGATGATACAGATGGAACACGGGACGAAGAGTGCTGGAGGCGAAGAAGGCAAAATTGGGTATTCGTAAATGAATCCGAAAGGGCAGGCAAAAGACAATGAAAGGGTCTGGGGAGAGTATCTTTGTTTCTCATCATCCTATATCAGGAATTCAACTAAAAAGGTTTCATCAGGAAACAGATGATTTTTGGGAAAAAAAAAAAAAGCTATTTCTGTCTAAAGACATTCAAAAGGGGTGAAGGAGGAGGGGAGGAGATGAATAAAGAAGAGAAAGAACCCACTGTGTAAGCCAAATAAAATGTATAAATTTGGTTTAATATAATTGGTTATGTTCATGGACATGGGATTGTAGAAACTACTAAAAGACTCTGAACGAAGGGAGACCTGTAATGATGAGGGTTGGATTTTAGCAGGATCACTCTGGTGGTAGTATGAAGGTTAAAGTGTGTGAGGAGTCTCTATTGTGCTATACAGGCCCCACAGCACAATTAGAAGGCTTCTGTGCAAAATGAAAATGCAGGAAACTGTGACAAAACAGGAAAACAATATTAAAGACACTGCAGTAGAAACCTTTTTCCTTTTTCAAGTC
This sequence comes from Hystrix cristata, assembly GCA_004026905.1. Taxonomy (NCBI): domain Eukaryota; kingdom Metazoa; phylum Chordata; class Mammalia; order Rodentia; family Hystricidae; genus Hystrix; species Hystrix cristata. The sequence continues at coordinate 38,519 of PVJO010001672.1, read as the reverse complement.
TCTCCACCTGCCATGGTGCTTTCTAATTGCCTTTTAATGTCACCCTCTCTTGGTATCCAGGATATTTAAGGATAAGTGGAGGCCTTCACAGATGCCTGGGACCCTAACAAAGGCCCACTGCTTGCCAGGGAACCCTTTGCCAGTCACCAAATCTATGTGCCATGCCCCGGCCCAGGGCAGGGCAGCTAAAACAGGCTTTTTCCTTTCCCACTGCTCTCAATGCAGTTCACTAGGTAACCAGATTGGGGATGAACCAGAAGCTATTCCCACCCCTGAGTAGTAGCCTCTGGCTACCTATCAGACATTCCTGGAGCTGACAGGCAGGGCTAAGGACTGCCCCTCCAACCCCTGCTCCAAGACACCTTGGAATGTGCACCCTAATCCCTATCTCCCTCGGGCTTGTGTGCAGACCCCTGTCAGGGTCAGAGAATAACCACGGTGGCTGGGTGAAGCAGAGGAAGGGAAGCAGGAAGAAAGGAAGCGGGCAGTGGAGAATCCATCCCAAGGGAGGCAATGGACCTTCATTCCCCACACGTGCCTCTGTGGGTCCTGGGTCTCCATACATGTTCCTTGTCCCACTGGACTTTACTCATAAAAGAAATCCAAAGATCAATCATTAAAGATTTCAATATAGCAACCATAAAGCACTGAATGCTATGCACAGGGCTTTTTGGGTGCAGGATGTAGGTAGACTCTGCAAGGGCCTTAGTTCATGAAGATAGCCTTGGTACTGCTTCAGGAAGGAATGACAAGCACCGATAACTGAAGTCACTTAATTGTAGTGGGGCTGGAAAAGAGAGAAGAATGAACTTGAAGAGAGGTCAAAAAGAAGACCTAGTGACTGATTTTGAGAAAAAGAGAAGTGTATATTATGACCCTTGGGGTTTTTGGCTCTGGAAACTGAAGAAATTTGCAGTACTACTGCAAGTCTAGAAATAAAAGGGGAAAAGTTTTGGTGGAAAACTTAATACATTTGGGACAAGCTGAGTTTAAACTACTGTGGGTCATTAGAACTAAGCCTTAGTAGAACAGAGCGGACTGTTTGCCAAAACACCAACCCTTTCCATTTCCTAGTTTGTTGATCATTAATTCATTGCTATACAAAAGTTACAATGATCTTCTACTTTGAGATCTCAGCAACATGCTAGTCAACAAGTCCACATGTAAAAAGCCTTAAAATAGAGAGGCAAACTATATACAAAGTGGAAAGAGTCAAACAATTTATTTAACAGACGTGAACTTATGGAAGAAATTATAAAGTACACTACAAAAGGGTATGAAAAATTCTTTTTTTAAAAATTTATTTTTTTTTAAATTTTTAACCAAGAACATGTATTGGTACATTGTACATACAATGATCACAATCATCGCATTTATTTTGTACCTGTACATGATACATCTTGGTTCTCTCCCCTCTCCTCCACCCCTCCCCTCTGTTCCCTCCATCCCTATTTACAGTGGGTTTATTCACATTTCTCCATGATTTCCCTTTCCCCTTTCTTTCCTTTTTTCCCTTCCTGCTTTTCCCCCTTCTCTCTTTCTAGTGCTCCTCTCCTTTGTATATTATCTATCTTTTATATAATATCTATTATACCTCTTTGTCCTTATTTACAGTTATGGTTTCTCATATCAGAGAAACAATTCGATGTATACTCATGAGTGTCTGATTTATTTCCCTTAATAGTATGTTTTCAAGGAACATCTATTTACATACAAATGACTCTAGTTTATCCTTTTTTATGGCGGTGTAGTACTCCACTGTGTAAAAAAGCCACATTTGGGTATGAAAAATTCTTAATGAAAATTTGTTGACAATTTGCAAAAATTGAAAAAATTCTACATGTATGACACTGCTATAATTTACTTTTTCCTTTTTATATTAAATACTATGCTTTGTAGTTCTACATTCTCGAGTAAAAATATATGGTATTACACTCCTTACAGAAGGTAAAATTATGGCAGTTTACATAAAAAAGCAACTATGCAAATCATCAGTAGACTACCTAGAAAAATTTTATAGAAAATAAGCAGCCAATACACAATGTATTTTGGTGTCTCTAACTCTCCCCACAAATACATTTTATTTAACCTAATATATCTAAAACATTTCAATTTGTAATGAATAAAAAGTTTTAATAAGATTTTATGTAGTATTTTAATGTTTTAATAGTTTGAGATATAATTCATATACCATAAAATTGACTCTTAAAGCGTACAATTCAGAGCATTTTTTGTATATTGGAAAAGTTGGGCAACCATCACCACAGTCTAATTCTAGAACATTTTTATTACTTCACAAGAAACTTCACACCCATTAGCAGTCAATTCCTGTTTCTCCCTACCTCAGCTCATCACAAACACTAATCTGTTTTTCTGTGTCTGCAGATCTGCCTATTTTAGACATTTCATATCAATGTGGCCATATAATAAGTGGCCTTTTGTGCCTCACTTCTTTCACTGAGCATGTTTAAATTTTCATTCATGTTGTAGAATGTGTCAGTATTTCATTCCTTTTTACGGCTACATAATATTTCATTATATGGATACTTTTTTATATTTGGTCCTCAGTTAATGGATATTTGTGTTGTCTCTACGTCTAACTATTGTGAATAATCATAGTATAAATAGTCATGTACCTTTGTGCAGATACACATTTTCTCGTGCACATACCTAGAAAACAGTTGCTAGTTGACATGGAAACGATTTAACCTTTTGAGAAACTGTCACAAAGGTTTTTAAAGTGGCTGTACTATTTTACATTCTCATCAGCAAAGTATGAGGGTCTGCGTCTCCATATTCTCACCCACACAAGTCATTGTTCCTCTTTTTGCTGCAGCCATCCTAGCAGGTATCAAGTTGCTGTCTTGTAGTTTTGTGTTTCCCTACTGACGAATGATAGCAGCACCTTCTATGTGCATACTGGCCATCTGTTTACCTTTTATGGATAACTGTTTAAATTCCTTAGGAAGCTTTGCTTTTACCAGCTACTCAATATCCTGACCTATTTGGGGTGAGTATTTTTCCTGATTTTCAGAAGACTGTGTACTCTGCAGTTTTGTATACAGTATAATGCCCACTTCAGGCACAATGTTGCAGGTTTCAACTGTTCCAGTGTAGATTTTTCTACCTTTTTAGCTGTCAATTACTGAGGGAGGTGTTTTGAAATTTTCACTAATACTTGTGGATCTGATTTTCCCTTCAGTTTCATGTTTTTGCCTTATGTAGTTAAGTGCTTTTGTCTTATGTAGTTTAGTGAAATATGTATTAAGAACTATTAGTTTTTGTTAGAGAATTGCCTTTTATATCATTATACAATCAATGTAATCTGTTTACTTTGAAGTGCAAATTGAATAGTGTTAATATAGTTTCAGCATGTTTTGTTGAGTCAATGCTAGGCTGGTATACCTTTGCATAATTTTCTATGTAATCTATGTTTTTAGTTTATCTCATATTTGTTATATTTTAAAAAATATCTGTATACTTTTCAGTTGGTAAAGAAAAAGTATTAAATTAAAAATATCCTGGCCAAAAGTTTGTAGTGATATTTTAATCAAATAATCCTCTTGTAATGAAGTTCCTTTAAAATGAAATGTAATGTTAAAAAAAAATGAAATGGTACAAAAAAAAAAAAACAAACATCAGTGGTAAAACATAAAAAGCATGTGAAAATCCAGATGAATGATACTAGCACTGCTTATGGAATTAAAGGGCCCTACAGTAGGAAGGCATCTCAGAGGTATTACTGTTTACCAGCAAAGCTTATACCTTGCTGAGTATATTTAGGCAAAACAAAAATAACTTTTTTGTATAGCTAACCCTAGCAAAATCAAGAAGTTGTCAAATTTTTTTTCCTCGTATTTCTAGCTTCTGAACTCCTGTGAAAGAGGAAAGCATTTGATAACAGTTACCCCTAACCCTAACCCTAACCCTATCAGCTATACTTGGTGGCTAGTTATATGCCCCCTTAAGCAGGCATTGTGAGCTCTTGTAAAGTGGTATGCCTCCACTCCCCGGATAGAGCCAAGAACAAATACTCTTGCTTGGAAGAGAGAGGGGCTTTTAGTGCTTTACCTATAAGAATGGGCTATAAGTGAGTACATCCCATCTTCTCAAAGAATTCTCTTCCCTTGGTAAGATAAATTGGCATCTAAAATCAGTGCTGCAGCAAATCTATTTCTAGGAATTACTGTAGATTAAGCAGGGTTTCCTTTACTGATTCTTTCAAGTAAGATTCTTGGCAACATTTTCTGCCAAGCCTACTCCCTTTTCCTGCAGGTATTTGCTAATCCCCACCCTGTCCCTTTAAGAGACTATACCTGACCTTACTTTTTTTTCTCTGCTCTAAGGCTCTTAGAGTTTTAAATTGTATATTTTCTAGAATATTTATCATTAAATACCCACTCTGATTACAAAATGATTTAAAGGTATAGTTAATATTTAATTTCTTCTGACCATAATTTTTCCTTTCTGACATTCCTATGGTTATTATTTCTACCTCTGGTGATAACATGTAGATAGACATAATATGAATACATATTTGTATATTATATATTCATACATATATGAATACAAATATACTCTTTACTAAAAGAGAAATCCCTGTAGGGTGATGCTATTTACGGACTTTAACTCCTCACAGATGGTCAGTGAAGAGAAGGAGAAAAGATGGATATAGAATCTTTAAACATCAGGAGAAATAACTAAGTAGTCTTCTGAAATATGACAGCAATGAGAATACAAAAATTGAAATAGTTTTGCAGCTTGGATGCTATGAATTCAATTTCATTATTTCACCCCTAACACAGATTATTAGTTGGTCAGAGGTCACTTTGTCACAGCAAAACAAATACTTTGTAGATTTAAACTGATAATCTGAACCGACCATAGCAGACACACAGATGAGCAACTAACAGTGCAACAATTCATATGTAACCACCACTGAGAAAAAAATGCTTAGCAGTTTCTTATGTCAGACTTGAAGATAAAAGAAAAGCACCGGTGTTTATATGTAAAACACTAAAATGAGTTCCTAATATTTTAGCATTAAGACAGTTTTCAACCCTATATTACGTATTAGAATGATCTGAAAACTTCTTTAAAAAACAGAAAAGAGGAGAGGAGTGATAGTATACACCTGTAATTCCAGCCCTCTGGAAGGCTGAGGAACGATGATCACAAGTTTGAGCCCAGTCTGTCAAACTTGGAGACTTAGTAAGACTCTAGAAAGAAAAAGAGAAAAACCACTGACAGAGAGATAGGCAGACTGGGTTCTATACTAGAGGACATCATTTATATGGTCTGAGGTGAATTCTAAGTATCAGTATATTTTTTGAAGTTCCTTAAAGTGATTTTTATGTATAGCTAGAGACGAAAACTATTGGTTTGAATTATAAACAGTTTCTGATCTTTATTATGTGGGCATGAAACTCTGACTATGTTTAGCTTGGAAAAGCACTTGTATAGCTCTTCTTGCAGGGGATTCAGTGAAAAAAAAAAGGATCAATACTGACTGACCTCGTATCTTACTAGTTGAGAAAGGCATAATATTTTCTTTTACAGGACTTTATACTTTATTTTTGAGACCTACTTTCTTCTGCTAAAAACTGTAAAGTTTTTGTCTTTTGACAATTTTTATTTGATTGGGAATGCTCAGGTGTCACAGTGAGGAGAACATATAAAGAGGGTTACACAGGAATATTCAGCTACTGCCTCAATTCAGCTATGCTTTCTGGCTGTCTCGGCATATTTTGTAGTGCCTGAATTCTTTCAGAGCTCAGCTCAAAGCTAATACAAATGGAGCAGCTGCGGCTTCATTGTGTTACATTCAGATGGGAGGCCAACTCGGACCATTGTGTTATGGAAATGAGAACACTTAAGCTGAGCACCTGGCCCAGAATATGAGCGGCTCTCTCTTAGCCAAAGCCAAATTGATGGTATCGGCAAAGTGGAAGTGATACAAACATTGTAAATACCAACAGTCATTCTATAAATGGGGTATGAAGAAGTTTGTTCAGACATTGTGAGATAAGTATACGGAATTATAAGACATGATCATTTTCTCCTTTTCTGATTAAATGCAAGTACCTGGATAACTTACATAATTCAAATGTTCATCATCTCTGTAAAATCATTTAAATGTAGTTTTAGCAATGTATAAAATATATGAAGGATGTCTTATGTAAAGGGAAACCTTATTTAAATGCAGAAAATCTAGCAAGATGTCAAAGAAAACAAAATAGAATGATCTTTTGAAAGACACAAAAATTATTCAAATAACTAACAACAGTTTTTGAAGAATCCAATAGTCAAAACTCACATCTGCAAAAACACTGAGAATGTATACATGTGTATAATACCTAAAGGCTCAAAGAAATATTCCTAGAAGCAAACCGTTAAATAAAGAATTTTGTCCAGTTCAAGTCTCAATGTAAGTAGATGCCATATACACATGTAAAATACCAAAGCTCTGAATTCCAATGTTAATTAAAATCTCTTTTCGTTGAGAAAAAAGATTTAACCATTCTGCACAGGCATAATTATTCCAAATAATCTCTTATTAAATGTTTGTTAAGTGTTATTAAATATTTATCATTCCATTTTACAGCACACATTTCAGTAACACTAAGAGAGTAAGTATGAGATAAACTCATTCTATTTGGATATTTCCATAACTCATGCATATTTCATTCATTTAACAATTATGTGTTGAGTGTTTGCCATGTGTAAAGTACTGTATTAGACACTTGGGGGGTATTACAAAGATGGTTAGACATTGTCTAATGAGGGACAGAGACCTATCAACAAATGATCGTAAATAATTGTAGTCAGAATTAAGAGTGCAGCAAGAACAGAACAACTACCCTGTAGATCACTGCTTTCTTCTTATGGTTGATTACACAAAGGCAAAAATACACTTAAATATTCCTAAAAACCAAGATCTTGCCTTAAGCAATAGATTCATTAGACTCACAAATTCCCTTCTCTTCTCTCATTCATTCATTTATTATTTTTGGCTTTTTAGAGACAGGGTCTCATTATATAACCCCGGGCTGGACTTGAACTCATGGAAGTCCTCCTGCCTCAGCCTCCTGAGTGCTGGTATTACAGGGATGCACCACCAAGCCTGGCTCTCTCTCATTTCTTATGTCCTTAAATGTGAATATTCTGCTGTACTAGCTAACCATTTTAAGTTTTTCAAAATAGAACTTTTTGTGAAGAAGGCATAAAAAAGTTTTGGGCTTTCCTCCTTTGAGCTCACTGTTATTCTTCTTCCTGCCTTTTCTGGCACCAACCTATCAATCAGCAAGATATCAAAAAACTGACTTCCTGGATCTTCCTGAAGTGAAGTGTGTATGCACACACATGTGTTTATCCTGGGTTGGCCTTATTTACAGTATTTATTTTTTTTGGCACTAGTGATGAAACCTAGGGCCTACCTACGCTAAGCATGCACTCAACTACTAAGCTCTGTTCCTAGTCCCTGGGCCGGCCTTCTCCTGATGAACCTTTATTTATCAACCCAAGCTGTGACTGTGATAGTAAGAAGAAAACAGAATCACTTCAGAGGAAGAGTCAAGTAAATTACCAATATTTCATAGCACTTACAGAACTTGGCTTAGCTTTTGAGCCAAAGACAAACATTTCAATAAACACTTCATCAGCCAGTACATTTTAATTAACCTTGATAAAGTCCTTCCCAGTCTTGCCCAACCTACCATTCTGCCTGCCATTTTTGCTCACATACTTTAAAAATCTTGTCTCATTAAGTCTTTTCCAAATCCCCTGGAAGCATCTACCATCTCATGATATATTCCAAAATGCTATTTCCTCAGCTGATACACTCTACTTCTCCGTCAATTATTTTCCTTCAGCATTTGAAGCCAGCTCAAATATTGTTCCTTGGTAAAAAACGGTAGCTTACACACTGTGTGGTTAATAACTCGTGTTACCATGTTCCCTACTTTTTTATGAATCTGGTCATTATTCTTTTTTTTTTTTTTTTTCTTTTCTTTTTACCAGATCACAGGTTCTCTGGGAGTGCAAAATTCTGTTTTCACTTCTGTTTCTCCAATACAAAACACAGTACACAGTACAGCTGGGGATTTAGCTCAGCGGTTAGAGTGCTTGTCTTGCAAGCACAAGGCCCTGAGTTCGATCCCTGGCACCAAACAAAACAAAACCAAAAAAACACCACAGTACACCAAGAACATATCAATAATTGGTGAATCACTAATACTTTGCTCAAAGTAAGTACTCAATAAGTGTATGAATAATTTCAGGCAGGACTTGTTAAAATCTATTTCATCTACTCTCATTGAGTCTGAAAATGGAGCTGGGAAGAATAAGGCCCTTTGAGGGTATACCACTACTTGTTTTGGGAGTCCACTTGATGAGGGATGAACCTGGTGCTCACCAAGTAACAAAATCTGAATCTGAGAAGCAAGAGTACTTGCAGTATCAATTCTCTCACTTCATAAAGTTAATATGGAAATGATCTTCAGAATATTATATAAAGAGCAGAAAGCTAAATACCTCAAAGTCTGGCTCTCTTTGGATTACTTTCCCACATTCAGAGTCTACTGTGATATTACTTACACAAATATTTTGTGTTCTCCTGAAAACATTTCATACTTCTAATCAGAAATATATTTAAATAAGTCATGTTAACTACTGGTATTACATGGAAACTAACAAAATGGAAATGTACTTCTACAGACATCCAAGTAAGTCCTGTAGTACCTAATTTTGCTAGCATATTTTGGTTTTTCTTAAAAATATAAATTATTGGGGCTGGGGATTTAGTGCAGTGGTTGGACGCAAGCACAAGGCCCTGAGTTTGATCCCCAGCACCCTAGTCCCCCAAAACCACCACCACCACCAAAAAAAAATAGCACAACAAATATAGTGCCACTTTTTCTTAATGATTCAGGATCATTAGTATCAATGTTACTTTCCATACCATGAAATACAATGGGGAGAGATATTAATAAATGTAAGGCTGTTTGCCATTATATTAAGTGGATTCAGATTATTTTTATGATTCCCTGCTTTTCATTTTCTGTTTCCTCCCTCTACTCATTGACTTTTTCTCCCCACTTCTTCTGGTAATTATTGTGTTCTGATGGTTAATTTTCAGAAAACTAGGTTAGGACTGGTAAATGGTTAGGAATGGTTAAATTCTCCCAGAAAGCTAAGTGCATGAACTTTGCAATTTGCGGGCTAGAAGTCCTTTCCTTTCCAATTTTATTTTTTGCGGTCCTAGGATTGAATGCAGGGCCTTTGCACTGAGTTACATCCTAACCCCTTATTTTATTTTTTTATTTTGAGGAGGGGCTCGCTAAATTGTTAAGTTGCCTAGACTGGGCTCAAACTTGCATTCCTCCTGCCTCAGCCTCCCAGACTGCTGGGATTGCAGGCATGTGCCACCATATCTAGCTCCCCTTCCTCATTATTTCTAAGACCACTAAATGGGTACATGGTTTTTTTTGGTGCCAGGGATCAAACTCAGGGCCTCGTACTTGTTAGGCAAGCACTATAACCACTGAGCTAAATCTCCAGCCCTGGAACATGGTTTTTAAGTAGTGTTGCTTTTCACATACATGCTCGTTATTTCGTTTTAATTTTTGCACAAGAATGATTAGTCTTATTAAGATAAGTCTTCAATTAACTGTCAATTTATTGTTTACATAAATGAAAATTGTGGTTCATAATTAAAGTTTAAAAGCCTAACCAAAGACTTCAGAGTTAGTATGGGACATACTTCACTGTCACCATATTGGAGATAAACATTCTTTTTCATTTATTAACTTTTTAAAAAACATTTACCATTTGGTTCAGGCATAATGCTGTGAAAACTTCAAATTCAAACTGAATCTTAAATTCACCCAAGTATATTATTAAATTCTATATTTGGATAGTTTCACTATATTGGTATCTGCTTTATCAGGAAAACAAGAAGAGTAGAAGAAAGGAAAAAATGCTTTTCTCATTCATGAAGAAAATAAAATACAGGTTGCTATGTCTATGAAACAAAAAAATTTATTGCAAGGCACTAAATTTGATGTTTTAAAATTCCTGTTGTGATCTGATTAGAATATTAATGGAACACTCACTTGTGAGCTTTAAAAATGAGAAAATTCATAAAACTTTGTAAGGTGTCACAGGAACAGATATACATAAAATGTATAGGCCCCTAAGGTAAAGGAAGGGGAAATTTTGTTGACAGCAGTTAATACAAAATAAACACCACTTTTGTTTAATTTACATATAAATGTCAGCTTATACATTTCAAAAAGTCAGTTAAATTTAAAAGGTCATCCCAATTTAAATTATTGGAATAAAGAAAGAAAGAATACACCATTCAACTTAGCTGAATTAAGGAAAAAACCCCATTTTTTTCCTGCAAATAAAAATGCCTATTTTTACTTTATACTGATTTTTATTGTACCTAGAATAATGACTAACTTCTTGAAGCAGTTCTTTTCAAGTATAAATTTTAGTACATGTTTAGAAAGTAAATACATTTCTTGCCCAATAAACAAAGAGATGACTTAAAGCTGTTACTCAAAACCAGGCCTGTACCTACTGGCCAGCTAACCTTCACCTATGGCCCTTCCATCTCAGCATACTTCTGTGTTAAATGTTCATTCTCAGCACTGCCTGATCAGTTTAAGGAGTTATCTTCTTTCAGGGTATTCCTTAACCACTTACACTGTCATCTAAAAGCTCACTTAAGAAAAACACAGGCCAGTTCTCAGGATTAGAATTCACAATTCCCTAATTCTCTGTGAATGTGCTCCACAACTTTACAAGTTTCAGCACTCTCTGCTTATGATCAGCCCTGGAAAAAAAAAATTCCTAAAAATAGTCCTACCAATATTTTTACAGATTTGTGATTAGGTTTTAGCTAGCACCTTTGACAAAAGAACATCTACAAAGATTTGCACTCTATAGTTCACAGATGTAATGTACTTAGTGGTATGTTTTGGAAATATCCAACAAGTAAAATAATTCTGCTGGAAGTAGGGGTCAATAACCACAGTTAATCTATATAAGCTGGTAACTCTTAGTCTTTTAGCCTCAGTATTGTAAGGAAACTCTTGAGGAACAAAGTATTTGGATTCCTTAGTAGCTGTCTTTAACTCTAAGAAGGAAGGAGAAAAGTAAAATACTCCTTTAGAGAAATAAACACTTACTGGTACTTTGAAGGGTGAGGTATTTGCAGTGTCCATGGAACTGGGTTTCTCTGATGTACTGGTCCCTGAGATACTCCGTCTACGGGGGGACCTTTCTGCTGGTACCTCTGGAAAAGAGGAGGAAAGTTGAAACATTGTTAAGAACCTAAAATCTAGGATCTTTCACTAAATTGTAAAATTATTGCTTTTTTCATAAAAAAATTCATTTGTTTTAAAGGTACATTACATTCTATCTCAATATAACCTGTCCCTCCTATCTTTGTGATGTCTGACCTATAAAGACATTAGAGAGACTTGGTCAGAGTTTAGAATCTGCGTTACTGTGACAACTTATACCTTTAAATGTGCATACATAAAAATAATTTCCTCTGAGTGAAGATTAATATCTTTAAGTTCACTTAGTATTTGTATCTCGTAGTATATAGATCAGCAATCTTTAAGTTCACTTAGTATTTGTATCTCGTAGTATATAGATCAGCAATGGAAGAGTTAACAGAATCAAAAGAAATTTCTGAAATTCTTACGAACAAACTATAGTCTAGTGTTACACATGATCTGACGGTGTTTGCACAAAGGTCAAAGTTCGGATCCGGGCAGATAAGATGATTCACCACACTGCAACAAAAGGGCCGTGAGAAGACTGAAAGCTGCTGCCAGGATAAAATAATATCCATGCCTATGCAGATACAAAAATAGATTGGCTTCCCCTTGTTCTGGCAATATGACCTTACCAAGATCTTACTCTGGAATCTCAAATTTGTTCAAATTGACCGAACAAGCTTAAGATTTACAGATGATGTGATTGATCCTCTGTCATTTAATTACTATAAACTGTATTAAGCCTACATTTAAAATTTTTTCATAGTGATATTATATATACACACACACATATATATGCACATACATACGCAAATACGATGATAAATATACATATATTATACCTTTATCACAACTGCTTCCCATCTCCACTTCAACTGACAGACATATAGCAATCCAGCTTCTCAGACAACATTAGATAATCTCAACATGGACAAGAAAAAAAAAAAAACCACATTCTAAAAAAAGTATTCTGTTCTATCTTCCAGATCTTAAAAAATAAGGTGTAAATCGTGACTCCGAAGACTGACATTTTGATTCCTGCTGTTCTCCCTTTAAGACAGATGCAGTTTAAACTTCCATTTCTGGCCTCCTGGCCCCTGGGATCCGTGCTACTTCCACTTAAGAGAAAGCGTTTTCTCTCGCTCCCTCCCTGTTTTGCTCTCCCCCTCCCTCTCTACAGCTTGCAGAGAGAGAGCAAGCGAGAAAGGAACACACAGGACTGCAGCTATTCATTCAATCAATCGTTGCGACTGCACATCCTCATTAGTTACTTTCAGGCTATTAACAGACGTCCAACCACCGTCTCCTTTCAGTTACAGAAAATGTCACTGTATTTCACTAATCTGCAGCAAGAAAAAACATTTGCTGAAATGTATACTCAGCTAGTGCTAAAAAGACACCATTTTATACAGACCCAGGAATGCACACAAATCAATCCCCCTGTGAAAACCCAATTGGAAGTGCTTACCCTATTACTATTTGCATGCTGGACACTGATTTTCTTTTCCATGACTAAACATCTCTTCTCCATGACAACTTGACCAGTAAGATATAAGCTAAATTGTAACATTCCTAATGACTGAGAAGTCGACATCACATCTTATATGCCTGTAGCTGAACAGAGTTCCATGGTATTACTGCATTTTAAAATTATGACCAACAACTGTAAGTCTCTCAACTTTCTCCAACCATTAGTGGGTAAATGAGACTTAATGTACAAAAACCATTTTCAGAATTAGGCACACATGACTTGTAACGCTCATCTCTGAAAAATGGCAGTATAATTAGCTCAGATTCATGGGAATGGCACAGAGGAATTTAAGCACATCAGTTTGTAGGAACACACAATAGCTAGACCTTCAGACTCCACGAATATAACTTCACAGATTATTCAAGTGAGGTGATTCTATAATGGCAGGATAAGGCAGGTGGGAAGACAAGCTGGTGAAGGTAAAAGAAAACCTCATCATTTTTTCTGATAATTATCTACAAAGGTACTATAACTTCATATCAAATTAAGAAAAAAAGATACTGAATATTACAATATGGGATATTTTAGTCTCTCAATAATTGACACTGAGCCCAAACTGAGAGAAAAATAAGTTTCATTATCTAGCATAAAATGATCCAGTAAAGAGTTTCCTTAATATGCAATGTTCTGGCTAACGAAAAAAATTAAAACTCATTTCCTCATTTTTTTCCTAATCATCTAATGGTAGTTTTCAGGCATATGAACTCAATGCTTCATCTGTCTGAAAATTATACTAGCTAAAGTGAGCAACCACATTTCAAATTCTAATAAATATGATACTGTACTTTCCCCTCCTCTATTTCCTTTCTGTATCATGGGAAAAAATCACAACTCTATTGCAGCTTTTGGGATGTTATTGGGTCCAGAAAGGAGAAATGAAACTATTTTTTAAGATTGAACAACTGCCACTAAAGAGGGGAATGAAAGGAAATGAAGCTAAATCAAGTAGTGATAAAAAAATTACTTTACACTGTGTTGATTTCTCAATCCTGTACAACAATATAATTTATCTTTTGACATAAACAAGATCTTTGAAATATCCAGATTCTTTAGTTCTCAGAAGATTGATCCCCTAAAAACCAGAATTTTCTTAGAAACAAGGTGGCAGCCTTAGCAAGAACAAACAAAATGGACAATCTGCTGATTAGTCACAGCAGCTCTGTATATTAAACTGGTCCTGTTACCTTTAACTTTCAGTCTCCAAACAGAAATGAAAGCTACTATTACCTCCTTAAAGCTACACTTCCACTGAGTTGGTAGGACAATCTCTGCTAGTGCCAACAGGCCAAAATTAAACAGCTTTCTCTCTCCTACTCCCACTTGTGCAGCATACTATATTGGATTGCTTTTTTCTCTCAAGTCCAATGTTCCTTTATTTCTTTTTCTTTGCTTTTATCTGCTGTAAAATTAGTGTTCCTTTCATAGTCACAATATTTAAACTGACTGATTGATTGCAATGCTGAGGATTAACTCAGAGTCTCATGCATATTAGGCAAGTGCTTTTTCACTGAGCTACATCCCTAGTCCTTTTTAAAATTTTGAGACAAGATCTCACTAAATTGCCCAGGCTGGCCTCCAACTTGCAATCCTCCTGCCTCAGCCTCCTGAGCAGTGGAATTACAGAGGCGCTCCAATGCACCTGACACAATCATTTTTAAATATACTCACTTTCCAAGACTGAGACAAGAGACATATAAAATTATTTTAGTATGTAAAGGTTTGAAACTGCTTCATTCCCTTTCTCATCCTTTAAAAATACATATTTTCATCTTTGGATTGAAAGATAAAAAGTCTGGCTAAGTTTTAAATTTATCTCATTTCCTTTGCCATTGGATATGAATGGAGATGAGGTGTCAACTTCAAATGATGGGGACGACCTTCAACACAGCTCTGCAATGGATAATATTTGGGTATTTTTCTTGGCACCTCTACCAACCACCTACGTGATTCTATCAAAGCCACATTACCTTTGCTGTCCTGGTCTTCAGCATTTATTAAACTGGGTTATTAAGATCAATCAGAGAAGAAAAGATTAATGAGTTTAATGGTACAAAATTAGCTTGTTGGAAGAAAGGACCTTCTTATTCCAAAGTGTAATAGTATTGTAATGAATGTCATTTCTTCAACATACACATTTTCCTCTATGTCAGTGTGCCTTCTTTGAAAAGAGTGGCAAAGAAATTGACAACTTGGTGGAGGATGTGTCTGTCCAACAAACAGTTACCCTTTTCCTTACAACCTAACAGTATATTCACAGCCTTTAGCTCACTTAGGAAACAAATGCTAAAAAAAATTCCTTGATCTCTTGTAAGGAAAGAAAGTAATTGTGTATTTGGGAGAACTCTGAGTAGTAGTTTTCCAAGAGACAGTGAATCCTAAGTTATTATTATTTTCTTATTTCTGCATTTGTTAAAATTTTGCAATAAAAATATTGCTATAATTTGTTCTTGTTTAAAAGCACAGCACTGTTTTTTAAAGAATCACAGATTACCACTCTCCATTATATTTTCTATCCCTGTATGTGGCATATGATAGGTGCTAAAAGTATTTGTTATATGAATAAATATAAGAACCATAAAATATAAAACAATTAAATTCTGCTTGTAGCTTCATCTTCCACAGTGTGGATGAACCAAAGAATTTTATTTGCCCACGAATGTCTACGCTAGGCTCAAACTCACCAGTATCATAGCTCTTTTTAACTTGCACAATGATTTACTATTCTTTTTTAGTACTTAGGCAAACAATTTCTGACTTTTAAAAAAATTTAATATATATGTGGCACATTTCCCCTCAGAACTGTAATCTTGTCTTGAGACTAGCTATTTGAGGCTGGTACAGTTACTGCTACCACCAACATGCCTTCCTCTTTAAACTTATCCCTTACCACCACTCTTCACCTACCTAAGCATTAGACACTTAGGTGTAGGAATTTAGTAAATATTTCTGAGATTCTGTTTAAATCCAATGAGCTCTCAAGAACAAGCAAAAGTTATCAATTATATGTGTGTGCATGTGCGTTATTGTAAACTTACATGACATAAAAATTCATTTATTAAGTGGGAAAAGGACTAAGGGATGGAGGAAAAGGCACAAGGGAGGGGAAGGAGACATAAAAAGAATGAAGATGAGTTATGTACATGTCCCAGCTCCCCACAACGAATGTAATCATTTTGCACTGTAAACATGTACTAATAAAATCACAACTAAAATAAAAGTGGCTATAACGTTTTCCTAAATGCAAGCCTGCAATGCCCTTAGGTCAGCAAATATTTTAGCTGTTGCTGCAATGGGGAAGAAGAGAAGAGGAAGAAGAAGAGAGGGATAGGAAGAGTAAGAAGGAAAGAAATAGAAGGTGGGAAGAGGGCAGGGAGATATGCAAACCAATTATAATTTAAATTTTGTGTATTTTTCTGTGTTCAATAAAAAGTTTATCACTGGAAAAATTTGTTTGTTAATTCAACCAATGTTTACTGAGTATGTAATAATTCTATGTTCAGATTAAGGAGACTTGAGTAAAAAAAATTTTTAAAAGTCTCCCTGCTTTTGTGAAATCATATGAAGTTAGGAAGACAAATGATATACAATACTGAATATTAGAAAGTGATAAGTGTTTTAGGGGAAATAAAAAGCAGCAGGGGAGCTGAAGGGATATAGTAATTTTAAATAGGAGTTGCACTGAGAAGGTGAGGTATGAGTTAATACTTAAGAAAGTTAAACTTGAGGATTTATCAGAGAAGAAGCTTTTGGGCAAAGGGAAGCCAGTATAGCAGGGACGCCACTGGGAATCCAAACCAGTAGATGGAGGCAAGTAATAGGAGCTAATGTGCGAGAGGATCTTGTGTGCTATATAGGCTTACACAGACTTCAGCTTTTCACTCTGAAATGAAAAACCACCTGGTCAAATACATTTTACTGAAAGTAAAAACTTGAATCACATAGAAATCCCATAGAGACACTCTTAGCAGTATTTTCTGAATTATTTTCAGGATTTTGAATAATGAATGTGATTCAGGATAAATCTGGAAAATTATTATGTTTGGAAAAAAGAGTAAAGGGAAGTATTCAGCATATTTACGACAGGTTCCCAAAGCCTCTGAAAATACCTAGAATGAGAAAGGTATATATTATATAATGACACTGAATATCAACTACTACTTTTTGTCCAGTTTAAATAAAGTTCATACACTATCATATGCTTAATTAATGTAAATAACATAGTTAAATATTATTCTGATAATGTCTACCATTTTTAAGAATTAGTTATCATGGCTTAACAGAAAATGATTTTAAAACAATTAAAAAGAAAAAAGATGTACTATAAAATCTATTTTAGCAGTTCTTATGTGAATACTTTGTCTAGACAAAATATTTTATGACAATTTTAGCTAACATTGAATGTTTGTTATGGGAGTCCTTGCAGCAATTCTTGAAGTAATAACAATTATTACTCTTTTTGATGAGAGTGGAGACCAAATTCAAAATGGGATAACTTTAACAATAGTAAAGTAAATTTATGAAATTCAGCAAGAAAGGTGAATAAAATGTAGGAAGAGATTTATAAGGTTTTAATCTGGTGAATGATATAAAGAACCAAAATGTCATAGCAGCATTCTCAAGGTAAGAGAAAATACTGTGTTCACAGACACAGTTGCTTTGTCATACATAGTACATCTACACACTTCCCGTTAATACCAACCCAAGTCAATTCTTGGCAATTCTGTATATAAAATGACAAAATGTGAATAAATGTAAATGCTTTGCCAATTATAATTATTCAAAAGCCCCTTTAATATTTTGACATTGTATTTAGGAAATGTGCTCCTAATGTTATTTTTCAAAGGGGAATTCTTCAGTTCATTTCAAAAGTCTTTTTAAAAATCAGTAACATTTCAACCAAACACGGTAAAAAATTGCATACAGACCAAATATTCTGTATACTCTATTCAAGCATGTATAGTGTTGCCATGAATGATTCCATTTCACTATAATCTACTTTCCTTTATTTTGTAGAAATGACAACAACATCGAAAAGGAGGAGATATGTCAGTGGCTCAAGTTATTAATGAGTGAGATAAGAAAATCTTTCCATGTTGTGAATTCTGAATTAGGAGGATTTTTCTCCCACTGGGCACACTGAAGACATTTAAGAAACAGAATAGGAGGACAGGATAGTTGTAGGAAATGGATTTGCACTTCTTGAGGAAAAGGGTAGCTTTAATACAAGTAAATGGCAAAACATGAAAGAAAAAAAATCTCCTACAAAAATGAAGTTTCATACTTTTTTGTTGAAGGACTCAATGGAACCTTAAGGATGGAGTTACAAAAAAAAACAACAGTATTATAAAAGAAAAATCACAAGAGCAGAGAAGAAAAATCACCTACTGCACTTACATAGTTGCTAATGCTACAGCACCTGAGTGTTTCATAGACTTCAATCAGGATGTTCAGTAGGACATTTTCTGATGCATCCCACTTTTACCTCTTTAAAGCCTATGTACTATCACCAGCATTCAGCTGATCTGAAATACAAATCCCCAGAGCCACTTTAATTCATCCAATTTGTACCGCTTAGACTGCAGTACTTCACTCAAACAAGCAGTCCTTTCAAGTTTGCATGCCTTAGACACTACAATACATACAAATTGGTGCTAAGTGCAGAAATGCAGTGAAGTCTCAAAGAGTAAAGATGTCCACTCTTCCCTTCTTTTCCTTGCTTCAATAAATGTATTATAATTTTTTAAAAATATTTGTTCTTGATAACATAATAGGAAAACCATGTTCTCCCTGGTCAAGGAATCTGCGCACCACCCATAGTATTCTATTTCTTCAGTTTAGGGCTTCATATATATAATGTTGGGTGAGATGGTTAAGAATAATTTTAGTGTAAATAACACTCTCAATTTAAGAGGTTAAATAAGAAAATAGCTTAGAGATGGTTATGTGGTATACTTAAGTTTCAGCAATAAAACATATCTCTGGTTCTCACTGATAACAACTTAATGATGATAAAAACGTCACGGTAATAACTGTAACACCAAACCATCATTTGTTATGCCTCATTACATGCTAAATATTTGATATGAGTCATTGTATCTCTTTAATCCCCAGCAATCCTTTCGGGGTTGGAATTAATATGTCCACTTTACAGACATGGAAATGAGAAAATATTCTAGTACTCTGTCCATGTTTGCTCACCAGGTGAAAGGGAGAGTCAAGACTATATTCTCCATCCATTTTGTATAATGTGTCATGATAGAGGAAAACAAGATATGCAATCATAGATTCTGGTTTTCTCACTTCTCCCTAGAAATCACTTAGAGAACTTTAACAGTATGCACACAATCCTTCATACTTTAAAGAGAATTAAGTCATACTCTTTTGTGGGGTTTACTGCAAACTAAGCCCGTCAAGGAAAACTCAAGTCTGGAAAGTTGATGCTGACTAGAATATCCTCACCAAGAAATACAGAATGTGGCTGCGCAGTAAAGAGGGAGAAAGGTTATCTACTTAATAACAAAACTGTAAAGGTAAAAATAATTGAATAAAACAGGAAACAACCTGTAAAGAATATCTGTTTCTGATTCCTTGAATAAAAGTGTGACAAAAACTCTCCAAAAATAACATGGACTTCAATACTCTTCAAATAATCTTTGATTACATAACTGAATGGGGAGATAACTACTTAGACAAACTGTAGAAGACGAACAGACCAAAAGCATTAAGGTCTTAAGTTTTGCAAATAACAATTTCTAAATAACAAAGCACCCTTCATCTTAAAACGACTGTTTTGAACCTTCCAATGTGGTTATTTATAAGATTTTCTTGATCTCACAGCTTCATTTTGATGAGTTATATTTGGGATCAATTCTGGAAATTGTATCTTTTCAGATGTCTACAGATAGGCTTTAAGACTTTTATCTCCACTGATGTAATAATATGCTTCATAATAATTAAGAATATAATGTAATGCACAGATAATGCATTAAGACCTTTAAATTTTTTCTATAATTGATTTAATAATATAATTGGGGGTATGATCTTAGATTTATCCACACTGTGATTTTAGTATTTCCTGACAATTACAAAAAAACAGAGATTTAGTTCTTGATTATGCCAAGACCTTTTAAGAATAGTTTTTGAATTTTTCCCTGGGAGATAGTAACAGAAGGTATTGCAAAGAGAAAACATACAAGATGGGCTACTTGGGAGGCTGAAGCAGTGGAGTGAGGCTAGCCTTGGCAACAAAGCAAGATCCTGTATCAGAGAGACAGAGACAAAACATACAGATATGTAGAACTTCAATATAAAGATAAAATTTAATCACTTACTGAGAATTGAATATGCATACGGCATTGTACAAAAATTGTTTTACACTCAATATCAACCAATGAAGGAAGTAGAGAAATCTATGAGATTTCTCTTTTTCTAGAGAAAAGAGAGGAATCTATGATATTGGTTTGTCTCTCTTTAGCCACCACACACTGCCAAGTCTGTCTTTGAAATGTCTGTCAGTTTCATTTTGTCCTCTATTTCTACTACCATTTATCATCCTAAAGTAGAGCATTTTATCTTCTCATGCAGATTACGGCAAGGACCACCTAATTTATCTTACTCTTGTCTCTCCACTTAATGCTATCCTGCTCACCATTACCAGATTAAACTCCCTAAAACATTACTTGCTTGATAGAATTACCTTACAAGAGAGATCTTTAGACAGACAGGCATTTAAAAAAAATCACCTAGCCGTACCTAACATTCACTCTTTCATGACAATTTCCAATGATTTGGCTAAGTCAGATGATCTCAGTTCTCAAACAGGCCACCTTCATTTCCTGGTGTCTCTTTTCACCTACCTGCCACATCTTAGGTGATCTTCAATTCATCTACTTGCATAAAACTAAACCTAATTATTTATATTTCTTTGGTTTTGAATTAATAGATTTATAATAAATTCATATTACTTGATAATATGTTCTCTTTTTTGGGTATCAAACCAGTATTCCTAATATCAGTATTCTTCAGTTGAGGTCTAAAATTTGAATAATGATGATCTTGTCTAAATTTTCCAACAAAATTAATTTTGATAGGAATTATCTCAGTTTTAAGTACTTTTCCCCCACAATGTTTTCCTAAATCATTTGTATCCAATGTTGCTTTGTTGTGGGAAATATGAAAATAGAATAAAAGCTAATAAATAGCAGTAAATAAATTTGGACTAAACAACTAAAAAGTAATTAAGAATACTTAGTCTGGCCACTTTTCCTCCTCTTTTAGTAGACACACGTACTTACAATTCTATTAGGCTGAACGATGCAGAATTACCATTTTTGTAGGTAATTCCATATGTTTCAACTTAATACATAATAAATTAATACAATTTCTAGCTATTTAAACTTTTTAGCTATTTCTAATTCAGGCATAGTATTAAATTCTACCATCTGGTCAACTTTAAGAAACATTCCCCTTTACGTATATGCAACTGAATCTTCAGCTTTTGAGATTTTGATAAAAAAAAAAAAACTTTATGAGCAGTTGGGCTTAAAAATTTTGAAGTTTTTTCCCTTCTATGAGTCATTCTATTTAAAAGTTTACACATTTCTAAACTTTATCCAGAAGTATATTTAAATATAAATCAGGTTTAAATTTGCTATCTTCAGCTTAATTTCTTTTGGCTTTTTAATTGTATACTCTTAGATAATCCTATTAAATTTTTGAAAAAATACCTACTTTTTTTTCCCCTTCCTGTTTAAGGAAATCCCCTAAACAAAGGTTGTAAGATAAAAAAATCTAAGGCAACCATGACCAACTGTGAGGTTCAATATGGATTCAATTGCTATGCTTAGATTTCAGTATAGTACTTAGGTATTTTTTGTTCCATAATTTAAGTACTTAGAATGCCAATTTATTCATTTGATATAAGAAACTGAATTATCATTGATTTGAAATAGTAATCCAAGTGCGATCTAGCATTCAATCTTTTTCTGAAGTCAAACTACATGAGAAATCACTCAGTAATCAGTGGTAGATTTTAAACTATGGATTCAATTTTTTAAATGGTTATAGGCAGCAAGTCTAATGACATTTTTGTTACTTCTTTAGTCAATTTTAAAAAATAACATTTTTCTTTAAAATGTCCATTTTGTTAAAATTTTCAAATATATTATCATAAAGCTGTTTACAAGGGTCAGTGATTTTCAAGTTTCTAACTTTGTAATTGTTTCCTTTTCTAATTTGGGTGGTACTGGAAATCAAAAGCCAGCAGGGCCCTGCACATTCTAGGCAAGCACTTCAGCACCAAGCTACACTCTAGTCCTCTATGACTATTTGTGCCTTCTCTCTTGATAAAATCTTGACAGTTTTATCTTTTTTCATTAGATATTTAAAAGAAATAATTCTTGGCTTTACTGATTCTATTATGTTTATTTCTATCTTCTATTTCATTACTATTTGCTTTTTTTTTTTTTTTTTTTTTTTTTTTTTTTTTTTTTTTTTTTTTTTTTTTTTTTTTTTTTTTTTTTTTTTTTTTTTTTTTTTTTTTTTTTTTTTTTTTTTTTTTTTTTTTTTTTTTTTTTTTTTTTTTTTTTTTACTATTTGCTTTTATCTTTATTCTGTCTTTCCTTAAACTTTCTTTGGGCTTATTCTTTCTATTCCTCACATGTTGAATTAAATGCTTAGCACAGATTTCCTTTCCTTTCTCTTTCTCCCTCTCTTTTCTCCTCTCCTCTGCTCCCCTCCTCTCACCTCTCCTTTCCTTGCTCTCTCTTTCTTTTGTGGTACTGGGGATTGAGCCCAGGGCCTCTGCACTGAGCTGCATCCCCATTGCTTTTTATTTTTTATTTTGAGATAGTCTCGCTAAGTCACTATTTGCACAACTAGGCTTGAATTTGTGATCCTCCTGTCTCAGACTTCCAGAGTACTGGGATTTATAGGTGTATGCCATCATACCCAGCTCATAAATAACCTTATTACAAGTAACTTTAAAAGCTTCCAAAATAAAAGTTTTTAAAGTAATGAACAAATTTAAAGTTAGTATTATTATCATTGCTATTATTTCCAGTGCTGGGGATTGAGCCCAGAGCCTTTGCATTGAATTGCATTATCAATCCTTTTTTATTTTTCATTTCTGAGACAGGCTCTCATCTCATGAAGTCATTACACTAACAAGGCTGGGCTCAAACTTGCCATCATCCTGCCTCAGTCTCTCAGAGAGCTGGGATTACAGGTAAGCTTCACCATGACTAGCTTTCAAAGTAATTTTTTTTGTTACTAATTTCTAACTTGGTTCAACTGTTGTCAGAGAAGACAACCTGTATGACAGAAGTTTGTTGAGATTTCTTTACGTCCCATTCTACTGTCACTCTTTATAAAGATTCCATACATGCTTTAGAAGACTATCAAATTGTTATGTCTATTAATTCAAACTTGCTGTGTTTTTAAAAAATATCTTCACTAATTTTTATAGGAAAGATTACAGAATTATCAATTTCTCTCTCTATTTTTTTCAATTCTTCCCATATAAAATTTGAGGCTTTTAAAAATTGGGTATATGTAAGATTATTATATCTTCTCTGAGGTTTTTATATTTTATCATTATTTTAGAGACCTCCTTTAATCCTGGAAATGCCTTTTGGTAGTCCCATTTTATTTCATTGTCATGGCTGTACCAGCTTTCTTTTAATTAGTATTTGCCTGACATATACTTCCCCAAATCTTTACTTTCAACTTTCCTGGGTCTTGTATTTTATGTGTCTCTCATTAATGGCATTTAAAAAAAAAAAGAAAAAAATTGCATTGTGTGACATTTTCATACATTACAATTGTCACACAAATTGAATTGTGTGACATTTTCATACATTATACTTTCTGACACAGATTTTATTTGTACTCTCTTTTTGAGTTTTATCTTTTCAAATATTTCTTCTGGTTTTGTTTCTTCTCAGACTGATCAAGTTTTTGAAATTTCATTTTATCCTCTGCTTTTGAAATTATGGACTTTATTTCTATTCTTTTAGTAGCTGTCCTTAATATTTTAAATGTGTTCCTAAAGTCTAAAGCTAATCATGAGTTCTGTCCACCTCTTGAATAATTGAACAATCTTAAAATACTTCAAATTATTCTCTTCTCATCTCTAACATATTACTGTTAAAAGTCACTATTTTAGTTTTATCATAACTGTGGTTGCAAATTCCCGGGGGATTTTTTTTCCTTCCACCTCCTCCACTACTCTAGGCTGAGATAAATATATTTGTCTATTTTTGTCAGTGAACATTCTCTCTCCCCTTATTTCCACTTTCACTGATGGTGTAACAACTCATTGAGAGATCCGGACCTGTGGGGAAAATGGAATGGAACTCTCAGTTCTAATTCTTCACTGTATTTGGACTCTTGGCCCATTTTCTTTGTTACTGGCACTGAAATTTAATCCTCCAACGTTCTAAGATTAGAAAATGCTCCCAGGAGAGTTTACTATCTGAATTTTATATTTTACTTCCTTTTTTCTCTTTCTGGGGGTTTCCTTTCCTTCCTGAGAGTTCAGACATGTAGTTAAAAGCATTTCTTACATTAGTATGACATGTCTAGCTATTTCTAAGGATAACTAATTTGACATATTACCAGAAAATGAGAGTTTGAATATATTTCTCTCCTGATGTTAGGTTTAATTTCAGGAACTAGGTAATAGTTGCCAATACCAAGTGATTAACTATAGACAGGAATCATTCAGAAACTTAAAAGTATTTAGGAATTGTCAAAATTTTACTTTTCAAACATATTTATCCTAGGAATTTAATTCTTATTAAAATACTACACTTAATGAAGTGAAATGAAATCATTTAAATTCAGTTTAGAAAATGTAAAGTAGTACAAACTATGCATTGAATATTTTTCTTTCCTATAATTTGAAAAAAACTCTTATTACTGAAAAATAATTGTAAATTGAAATGAAATTTGTAGATATGGAACAAGAGAAGAGTAGTAGAACAAGCGGGGTGTAGATCTGACAAGATTAATTTCAACAATTTTGAAAAGGGCTGAGTTTCAAACTTTTGGGTATCTGGGTAGTATTCACTCATTCAAGGAAACTTTCATTAAGCATCTGTTCAGTGCTATTCTGGAAGATGCCATAACACCAAAGATGCTCTCCATCGAGCAGAAGGAGCAGAGTATTCAGTTACACTAATAACATAAAAGAGCACACAAATAACCAACTACAATGCAAGACTGTGATAAATGCCATAGGATCAAAAGTTGTTACTTCCCCATTTTTCCCATCTTGCACTGTTAAACCTCTGCATATATATTTAGTTCCTATAGGAGCTTCTCCTTTGTCTCCACAAAAGGTTAATCTGTGCTTTTAATTGTCTCTTCACCCCTAAACCCACAAAGGATTTTTTTTTCATTCTCCACTAAGTTCAATATCTTGGTCTCTCCTCTACCTAAAACTATGCACAAATCTCCTCAGTTTTAAAAAGGGCAGTTTCCTTCTGTCACAAATTTCTTCCAAGCAAGAGACTTAACCTTTGGCTTCTACTGTCTCACTTACTGTCTACCTCAGTATTATAAAACCTGGCTACTTCCTCTTCAACTTTTGGCAATAGTATTGATACTTTCACAGGCTGTCATCTCCAGTGATGTTTTCTGAACTCTCTTTGGCTTTTTGTAATCACCGACACTATTAAGTACATTGTTGACCTTTTCTGCTTAAGCACTGTGGCATCACCTATCCTGGCTTTCCTCCTTCATTTATGGTCACTTACTTTGCATCTCTTCTTCCTCTCCACACACTCCAGTGTTGGTGTTCCTCGGAGGTCAGTTCCTTCCCTGCCCTGTTTTTTCTTCATAGTCTTTCAAGAGTAAATGGCCCTTAGATGGTTTGAATGTCAGTTATCCTTCTTCTCTAGATGCGTGGCTCTCAAATCTTGCTCTCTACCTGTTAATTCATTTCTAGTCACCAGATCTGTCTTTCTGGATGTACAGTAATCATCTCAGATTCAGTATATCTAAATAGAACTCATCATCTTCCCTCAAAAACTGGCTCCCTTTCTCAATTCCTCTATTTCTATTAATGGTACCACTCTTCTTCCAAGTTCAAAATTGTGTTGGCTTCATTTTATTCCCAAGTGCCCCAATCTGTCACCAATTTTGCTGACACATCCTTTGTCATCTGCCACTCATTAGTCTGTCATGAAGGTTCTTACGGTGAGCCCCCAAATACTCTCCAAATGTTGTCTCTCATTATTTCTTTATATGAACCCAATTCCTTTCAAGCCAGTTTACTCACTGGTCCTGAACATAGTTTAATGTTTCTCATGACACTGCTTTCATAAGAAAGCCCCATTGTTTCTATAAAAATCTACCCTATCCTTTGAGGATCATTTAAAATCCTATCTGGTAAGGCAATTTTCAGTATTCTTACCTGGAAACAAAGTCTCCCTTCTCCAAACTCCAAAAGCAATTTTGGCCTGAATAAATAATTTCACTATTAGGTACTACCTTATTTTATTTTCTCCATTGTTGCCTTGAATTATCACTTAGTCTTTCTCATTTAACTTGTTTGCAGTTCATGTTTTATCCCAACTTTTCAGGGAGCAACTGTTTCTCCACAGTTCACGTTTTTTTACGCTTCTCCCAAGCAGCTTTATCTTACACTTCTTTGTACCTAACTGCAGTACTGAGTGGTGTTCTTGAACACACTATTTGCTCATGAGCAAGGTTTACAACATGGATAGGGCTTTGGAAAGCTGAGTTTGGAAAATGTTAATAGGAGAAACAGCATGTGTAATGGCAGGAAAGGTAAATGTTTGTTCAAGAGATACAAAGTTAAACAGTTTAAGTTTTGGAGGTCCTGTCCACCTCCCTCTTTCTCCATCAAAATCAACAGCGAGATTTCAGAAGTGCCAGAGTAAGTTTTACAAAAGGATATTTTGACTTTGTCTAGCAGGCGATGACAAAATCATGGAAGTTTTTCAATATAATAATGGACAGGCCACAGTTTTCTGAAGTTTTATCAAACTATCATTGTGCTAAATTAACAAAAGGGCCTGAACATCCATTATGTGGCTATTGTCTAGAAGTGAAGTAGTACAGCCAAATCAATATAGAGAACTCTTTTTGTACCTCCGCTACCAGAGGGAAATTTGCCTTAAAATTCCTTGAACAAAGAAAGCATGGCTTGATAGGTTCTTTGATACCTTTTTTCTCTTGATTTCTTTTATCCTATATTCGCCAGAAAGTAAATTGAGTTTTCTATTTTTCCCTTCGCATCTTCATTTAGAAAAGTGTACTTTCAGTAATGACAACTACATTAACAAATTACTCATCCCAAGGAGTTAGCTTAATGCTCAAGATGCATCCTCTATCACAGGACAGGAACAAGGGTGAGCAGGGACACTGCCAACGATGTGCTTTTTTATTTGCTCAAATATTATTTATTTGATAAACTTCTTTTTAGGTATAGTGAGATAATGGCCACAAAAAATCTTAAAGCCAGATAATTAGAACTCATAAAGGTATTCAAGAGCAAAGGAAATGGTGCTTAATGATGACTGACTTCCTTTTCTATGATGCAGTAGGGTCAAAGAAGTTGGTTTTGGTTAGGGGTATTTGTATTTGCTTTTCTTCACTAATGTTTCTATAACTTATGTCTCACTATACAGTATGTATGTACACATGTGTTGAGGGAGGGGAAGGAAGCAAGATGAAGAGAGAGTTTTCAGAGAAACTAAGACTTTAGAGGTACACACATTTCCTAAAGTCACCCAAGTGGTCAGATAAATGAGGCTATCATAAACAAATTAAGACTAGGATTAATACCTAAATGTATCTACCTGAGTATAGAATTAGAAAAGATCTGATTAAGATGACCTTTTAAATCTAAACTGCACAAAAAATATTTATGGACTGTTAGACTGACAATAAAATTGAATTAAAACACACACAGACTTATGCTAAATTTAAGAAAAATGTCCAAATAATGGTAGGGATATTTTTTGACCTGGCAAGACTATTGTAGGTTTTGGAGAATATTTATGAGCAATTGATTAAAAATCAACTGAATTTGTCCATTCATGATAAAGGTATACTCAGGCAACTAAATGATGAGATAAAATTTATAAGAATGGTACATCGGAAGGCTATTATTAACAAAGAAGTATTCACAATAGGATTTTTGTAAGTATCAAGGTTTCCTGTCATATATAAGATCAGATTTGTAATATAACTTTCTTAGTTATTTATCATGCTAGTAACTCTAGTAACTGCCACTTGGAAATTTATTCAAAAGCATCTATAAATGCAAAGGTAATGTAATGTCTGGTCCATGTGTTCTATTTTATATGCTCAGGAGAAATCCTTACAAATCTTTTACACCTTGCACAAAAGCTACTTCTGGATATGTATGTTGGCTCTTCATGCACACAAAGCCTACTCTTACTCTCACACAGTAAGCCTCACAATCACTGTATTTAGAGAGTATAGTAAAACAATAACATATTTTGGCTGGAAGTTATCTAAATGCCATGAACAGCTGGCCAGATGACAGGGTAAACCTTGTATGGAGCTAGAACTCTTTGTTAAAGCAAAGCAAACTGACTCTTGTTTCCCATAGCCAGTGCTGGTGGCACTATTTCTACAGATACCAACAAAACTTAAAAAACAAACATCTTAATCACATTTTCTTAATTTTCCCCCTTTTAAAAATAAAAAGGTATATTTAGAAAATTAAGGGTATTATTTCCCAAAGTAAGAAAAGTTTGGACAACAAAGGGTTAAAAGAACAAGCAAGCCCTACCGTACCCAGAAATGATAGCAGGCTCTTCTCCTCTTCGGTGCTACTATCCAACCACTCCGCCACATCACCACCGGGGGAAAGGAGACTCATTCTCCAGCCAGAAAACTTTTCCATACAGAGCACAATTACTGAATGATGAAGTGGGGAAAAAAGGATACAGAGACTAATTCTTGGGGGTCCAACTCTTAAATTGCTGGCCAGGCTGTAATGATGAAGGAGAAAATGTGATCCTCCCTCTACTCTGAATTCTGTCTCTGTGACATCAATCTAATACAACGGTGGGGGTTGGGGGAAGAAGGAAACAGAGAGGGTTAAAAGACAGTGGTAGAAGAGAAGGGAAGAGAGATTTGTCCTCTGTCTCTTGGTGTTACGCTTTAGCCTGAAAGAGAAAGCCAGGATAAAATTGAATAATGATTTGTGTTTAATGACAGGAGAAAGCCCGGAAAAATAAAGAAGAAAGACACTCAAAGAAAAAGAAACAGGTTCCTACACTGGAAGACGCTTAGATAACCAGACAGCACAATAGCTAATCAGTTAAGTAAAGCATATCATCACACAAAAACAAAGACAAAAGAACAAATTCAGCGTTTTGTTTCGTTCTGAGGAGAAAGGTTTTCAAATTTCCTTTCAGTCATCTGCCAAGAAGTGTGGCCCCTTAGCCCCGTTCTGCTTTAGCTATTTCAACAGCATCCCAGCCCCCTTTCTGAAGATTTCCTGTGAGCAAAGGCAGGTTGATAAATCTGTGAATAGGAAGCTCTCATCCCTCCTTTCTTCTCCTCCTCCTCCATTCCTCCCCCCACCTCGCATGGCGACTGCATTGATCTACAATAATGGAATCTGTAACAGACTGCCAACAGCAACATTAAGGATATTACAAGTCCACTTCATAGGAATTCGAGCTGGTGGTCGGAACTTGGGGGCAATTCTGGGCTTCTAGTCAATAGCTGTCTTTTCTTTGCGGGGGGAGGGCGGGAAGAGAGGGAAGTATGTGTCTGTGTGTGTGCGCGTGTGCTTTTGTGTGTAAAGAAAAGAAGGCTGAAATCTGAAAGTAGAGAAGTAAGCTTATTGGGCTGAAGGCTCAGAATCCCAATAGAGCAAATGATCATTCTTCAACTCCTGTCACACTTACACCGTCCTTGTGAAGGAGTCAGGTTCAGATGCATTCCTTACAATGATTTATATTACAGATTTACATGGTTTGATTTAAGATTATTTCCCAGCTTTATATCTTATTAATAGGCAGAGAAAAATCAAGCAGAGAGGTGTGTTCAGAGACACATAAATCACTAATATTCCTGTTTTCTGGAGATGGATTAGGCTTGTTGCTACAAGAAAACAGTACTCTTAACAGTTTTTTCCTCCTGTATTTCCAAACATTAGCTCCTTTCCCAATAATCTAGCCTTTCCTTCTATACTAGTAGTCTACCTTCAGTGACAGATTATCATTGTCCAAGAGTTACTACCTCTTTAATATATCTTGAACCCATACCCTTCTCTCTGTACTTACTGACTACATGGACAGGATAAAAAAAGGATATAGGATACTTTATTATTTGAAGGAACTGTGGTTCAAGATTGTGTGGATAATCTACTCCCCACTCAGTTTGCACAAAAACTAGCACATTACTTCCTCTTCTCTCTCTTTCAAAAAGAATATTGAGGAGGATATTTCCCACTGCCCCCAAAGTTTTAAGTAAACCCAAAGTAGATTAAAGATCTCCATATTTTGAAGAAAGTAGAAAATAACTGGAGCCAGATACCTATTCAGGGACTATTAAGAGGCAGCCTCTTCTTGTTACCTCAAACTTGCCATTGGTGTAGAAGGGAGTACCCCCCCATCCTCCAAACAAATAGTGCTCCAATTCTCCTCCAAACAAATAAGGAGGCACCACAAGACAAACGAATAAAGAGACACTTGTAAAAAGTGGTTATACCTGACTAGTAATTCATTCCAGGATAGAAAGTTGAGGCACTAGACCTGTTAGACAAAGGCAGGTGAGGGGGAGGGGGAATCTGACTGTTATGGGTTGAACTGCGTCTCCTAAATATTCACCTTTTGAAGTGTTATTCTCCGCTACTTCAGGATGTGCCTTTATCAGAAACAGGGACACTTTAGGTATAATTAGTTAAGATGAGGTCATTACAATGGACTATAATCCAATATAAGCCATATATCCTTATAAAAACAGGAAGTTAGCTGGGTATGATGGTGCACACCTGGGAGTCATTTTAGTGACGTAATGAAAATTTGTCTCAAAATAAAAAATAAAAAAGGAGCTGGGTATAGGAGCTCAGTTCATAGGCTAAAGGTTCAGTCCTCATTACCACAAAAACAAAAAATGAAACAGAAAACCAATTAGGAAACTTGGTCATAGATGCACACGTAGGAAGAAATCCATGTGAAGATGGAGGCAGAGATTAGAGTGATGTTTCTTTAAGCCAAGGGACATTAAAGATCAGTAAACTACTGGAACCAAGATGAATAAGAAGCATACAAGAAGTTTGTTCTCTCAATCCTCAGAAGGAAGGAACCCTGCAGATATCTTGATCTTGGGCTTGTAGCCTCTAGAATTGTGAGATAACATGTTTCTATTGTTCAAGCCACACAATCTGTGGTTCTATGTTACAGCACCCCTGGCAAAATAATCTACTGACAAAGGTACAGTGGTGGAGTAGCCTGATGTATTACTGTTTAGCAAAGCAAGGATGCAAAGAAAAGATTGAGGATTCTTAAGAGTTAAATAGACACTAAAGAACATAACCATTCTGAATCATAGATGTCAGGTCTCATAAACCAAAGAACTATTCAGTGGATACACTCCTTAAGGGTTTCTCTGCAGAGTTCACATCTTTCCACCCATGAGAGAAGCAACACCTGAACACACACCCCAGGCATTGAGAGAAACAGCAATACCCAGAAGAGGCTTGTAATTCCATGCCCAGCTAAGTAATGACTTCTGTATCTTTTCTCCAGTTGAATGTCCCCACTCTAACACCAGAGGACTTAGAACCAGAAGAGGGAGGAGCAGAAGTGGAAGAAGTGAAAGAATTGGCTGGGTGGTTGTGGTGGTGGAATTAAATAGAGAATGAGATAGAATTTGAAATTGAAATTGACTAAATTAATTACTGAAAGTAAAATAAAAAATGATTGGCTCCCCATTGTGTTGTCAGAGATCTGCATAACTCGGGATAAGAACTCCAGCTGGAAAACAAACATTTCACCCCCACCCCAACACACTCTTATACACAGAGATTGACTCAGGTGTTGTGGGGCTTGAAGTGTTTACAATTTATGAACCTATCTTAAAAAAAAATTACAAGCAAAACTCTCTCTTTTTCCCCCCTTCTATCTTTTATTAAGGTCTCATATGCTGCAAAGATCTTAAGATCTGAGGAAAAGGTTTCCAGAGAGGAGAACTCAATTCAATAATAATTCGGTCATGTCCAACCTATATCAAAGATCTGCAGACATTTATAATAAAATCAGGCATAGTTCACCTAAAGACATTATCACTTGGTTATGGTGTACAAACTATGGTAATAACTCTAAATTTGGGATATTTAAACAATGTAAGAATATTACAGTAGTCAAATAGATGAATAGCAAGAATAGGAAATTATGATATAATTTAAAAGTGTCACTACTTTGTCTTGTACATTTAGATTTACAATCTACATAGAATTGATTTTTATGTAAGATATTTTACTTTTCCATATGTGTATCCAGTTAAGCCAGTACCATTTATTGAAAAGATCATAATTTCCCCATCACTCTGAAGTGTCAACATTAGTATAAAATAAAATGTACATATATACACAGGTCTATTTCTGGATTCTTTATTCCAATGGTCTGTTTCTAATACTAATACTACTTTCTCTCAATTACTATAGCTTTATAAAAAGTCCCATTAGTTGACAGAGCAAGTCCTCTTGATTTATGCTCCTTCAAGAGCTTTTGGCCAAAAAGTAAGTTGAAAGGGGAAAAAAATGGTAAAGTGTAGCTACACTTGTTGCAAATAGGGAGGGGTGGGTGAATGGAAGGGAGGGGAGGGGAAGAGGGGGGAAACCAAGATGTATCATGTACAGGTACAAAATAACCATGTTGAATATGAACATTATGTATACAATGTACCAATACATGTTCTTGGTAAAAATAATAAAAAAAAAAAAGAGCTTTTGGCCAACCTCAGGTGTTTGTATAGTTTTAGCTAAGTGGTTAGAGTGCTTGTCTTGCAAGCACAAGGCCTTGAGTTCGATCTCCAGCACCCTCCCCCGCAAAAAAGTAGCAAGATTTTTGTAATGGGATTTTACTGGCTCTATAGAGGAATTTGGAGGAAAATAAACATCTTGGAAACCAATTTTCTGATTCTAGGATCATACTATATCTCTGCTTTCAATTATTCCTTAATTTCTTATAATAAAGTCTTATAGTTGACTTTTTAGATGTTTTTCCTATTTTTTTTATCTTCAGATTGATCCCTAGTTCATTGACATTTTAGTACTGTAAACAGAGTTATTTCTTTCTTTTGGCAGTAGTACTAGGGATTGAACCCAGGGACTCTGAACTGAACTATATTACTGGCTCTTTTTAGTTTTCATTCGGAGACAGGGTCTCACTAAGTCACTGCCATATGTTACCCAGGCAAGGTTCAAACTTGTGATCCTCCTGCCTCACCTTCCTGGAGTGCTGCAATTACAGATGTGCACCACCAAACCCAACATGTAAGTAGAATCTTCTAAAATTTCACTTTCACTTAGTTACTGATAAAGAAATACAATTGTTTTTTATGGACTTGTATTTAATTCAGTATCTGTAAAGGTTTCTGTAAATTATCAAAATTTTCTGTCTAATCCTTATAGTTTCTTGCCTTACTACTGACTGGGACCGCAAATACAGTGTGAACTAACAGGTGTAATAACATACACATATTCTGGTCTTGATCCTCATCTGAGAGGGAAAGCTTTCCACCATTATAATATTTGCTAAATTTTACACATTTTTAAATAATTGGCTCTAGTTTTATTGATTTTTTTCTATTGTATGTTTGATTTATTTCATTAATTCCTATTCTTATCTTTACATCTTTCCCTTTAGTTTATTATGGTGCTGTTTTTAAAACTTCTTTGACAAGGATTCTGGATTATTCATTTTCAGCCTTTTGTCTTTTGTCTTTTCTAACACACACTGAAGGCTAAGAAGTTCCCTTTAAATTATATTCTAGTTAAATCATACAAATTTTGATATGTAATACTTCCTTTATCACTCAGTTAAAAATACTTTCTAACTTCGAGTATGGTTTCTTTATGGATTTCTGGGTTTAGAAGTATCTCTTTGATGTTTATAAGAAGATAGTTAAAAAAAGTCTCATCTACTTTTACAGTTGTTTCTCAGTGACGGGATTATTCAGAAAACCTAGCCCATGATCAGTAGAAACAACAGCACCTATAGTATATTCTTCAGTGAAAAATGCAAGTTGAATTACAACATACATTGTTTAATCCTACTGAAAACAAAATTCAGAACAACTTCTGTGCTCATATATTATTTGTATTCATAAACACATACATACTAAGTCTGGAAGGAAAACTACTATGATTGTGATTACATGTGCAGAAAATAATGGAATTCTTGAGTGTGGAGGAAAAGGGAAAGCTTTTACATTTGGACTTAATTTTAATCTGTTAGAAAAAGTGTTATTATTATTTTTTAAGATTTTACTTAAAATAGACCCACATAAAATAGACCCCATTATCATTATAATGGACTATAAAACCATATATACCCTGGGTGGCAAGAAACTTGAAAAGATATTCAACTGATTTCTTTTGTCTTTAAATTGGATTTATTTCACCTCAGGAAAAATAAGAATTTGTTTTATCTGGGATGTTTCATAAAGATCTTAAGATTCTCATTTTATAGCTTTAACTGATGAATTCTTCTTTGTATTTAAGCAAGATACTATATATTACCACATTCTCACTTTTCTTCATTTAATGGATGTCCATTTAATGAATAGCTGGTGACTATTTTCATCCATATTTTTCGTACATACAATCTCAATGTCTTTACCCTTTCAAGACATTACTTCACCAAAAAGGCTTCAAAAATTTTTAGATATGATACGCATATGGAAAATAGCATTGTAATAACAACTGCAAACTAAAATAGAAAACTACTTAACATTTCTTAAATGTTTGAAGTTAAACTGTGCTTAAATGTTTAAGGCTAAATTATACATATAAATTAACACCACATTACCTACTGACTTCTTATCTACTTTGACCCTTAAAGCAGAACTTATAAATAATCTGCATTTGGCTTAGCTTTTCTACCTTTACGCAGAATTTTTCACTAGGACTTTTCTACCAAGTTTTGTTTTTCCCAATGTTTGTGAAAAGTGTTTCCCAGGATTTCAAGTTGTACATGATTCTCTTAATAAAGGTAGAACATCACTAATTAAAAAATTCAAAATTGAAATGCCCCCAAAACAGAGCCTTTTTGAGAACCAGCAGTAATATCACAAAAGGAAAATTCCACACCAACATCATGTGACAGGTCCCATTCAAAATGCAAGTGCATTAAAAATATTGCATAAAATTACCTTCTGGCTATGTGATGTGTATAAGGTATACATGAAATATAAATGACTTTCATATTTAGACTTGGGTCCCATATCCAAGGTATTTTATTATGTATATGCAAATATCCCAAACTTCGGGAAAAAAAAATCTCACATCTCAATTACTTCCAATTTCAAGTATTTTGGAAAAGGGATATTCAATCTGTACCTATTTCTATTAAGCATTTAGGATGGCAACACACCAGGTTAATACTAGAATGTAAAGAGTAATTTATTTATGATTAGTATGTAATCTAATAAAAGTTTAATGAAGAGTGGCATAAACTGTGAGGAACTATGAGGCATTATATGACAGGCATGTGGAAAGGTCTATGATTGGAAGGCAGTACTAAAAATGGGCAGTAAACTGTCATAAGGTGAGGAAATACAATACAATTACACACCTAGAAGACTGAGAACATAGATCATTTTTTGACAAAAATAATTTGAGAAAAGATGTCTAACTCATTAATGGATAGAATTTTTTAAAATTCAGGAATATCATTCATTAGTTGGTGATAAGTATGAGGTGGAGCTACATGTTCAACATTTATCTGGCATCAGGATCTATTCAGCGATGTTTATACAATTAAATATTTTATTGTTTTTCATGCTTTATTAAAAACAGGTAGAATATTGAAAATGAAAATGCAATATCAAAGTAAAAAAAGGCATGGGATCCATTAAAGTAATATTAGTTTAACTGAAACAAAGATCAGAATTACCAGCTATGCCAGAATTAGATTGCCATTAGTGGGCTGGTGATATAGCTCAGTGGCAAAGCATTTGGCTAGCAAACACAGTTGTGGGTTCCATTCCAAGTGCTACAAAGAGATATGGGGAGGAGGGGTAGGGAAGAGGAGGGAGGGAAGGAGAGAGAGGGAGAAAGGAAGGAAGAAAAAGGAAAGAGGAAAGGAAGGGAGAAGAGAAGAGTGAGGGAAGAGAGAAAGAAAGAAAGAAAGAAAGAAAGAAAGGCAGAAAAAGAAAATAAAGAACGGAAGAAAGATGTCATTAACTTCAGTGAAGTCTGTGTTTACCTATGAAGGGAGATGTCCTAGTTACTTGATGCTGAGATAGCATAATACCTGACACCCATAACATAAAGGAAGAGAGGTTCATCTTGGCTCATAGTTTGCAGAAGGTTTCAGTCTGTAGAACACTAGCTCCAACGGAGGACAGCATGGCAAAGAAGCACAGCAGAGGAAAGCCACTTAGATCATAGTGGCTGGGGAAGCAGAGAGTGAAGGTAGAAGCTGGGAGGGAAATAAATCCGTCCAGGACACACCCTCAGGAACCTCCCCTCCTCTGAGTGGATCCCACCTCCTAAAAGGAAGTCACCTATAAGCCCCCATAATCTAGTTACCACCGAAAAGCCCTACCCATGAGTGCATGAGGCTCTTGAGGGATATCTAGATATAAACCCTAACACTATGCTGCTGGCCCTCGAAAGACTCATTCTCCTCCTTTTATGCAAAATGCATTTAGTCCACCTCTAAGAATTGCCAAAGTATTAACAGATTCAGCACTGCTGAAAAGTCCATGCCAAAATCTCCTCTGAGAATTAAGGCAAACTCTTAGCAAGAAAATAAAACACTTCCAAAATACAATGACACAGGATAAACATTCATATTCCAAAAGGGAGGAATAGGGGTTAGAAAGAAAATGGACTAAAGCAAGACCAAAACCCAGTGGAGCAAACATTAACTCCTATAGTTCCACATCTAGCATCCAAGGCAAATTGTGGCGAGGAGACATAAACTCCAAAGGGTTTGGGCAGGCCTACCCCTACAGCACTGCTGGTGTCTGTACCCCTCATAGGTGCTCTCTTAGGCTGGTTTTGCTCATTCCTCCTGGCTTTCCTCATGCATTCTACATTCTTGGCTTCTCCAACTTCCTGGGGTCACCACGGCACTTTCACCTTCATCTTACAGCTTTATACACTGCCCTCTCAGGAGCACACTGTCCAGCCCTCTGGATCTTCTTCTGAAATCTCGGTGAAAACCTTCCTGATTCCACAACTCTTGGATTCCACATGCCTGTAAAACCAGCACATGTGCAGCAGTCAGGATGTCTTATGTCATGGATGTAGAGGTCTCTAAGTACCAGGACGCTTGAGCACTATGAAGATCACAGGGAACAAATTTCTTAGGCAGCCCTTCTGAGTACCCTTCTCAGAGCAATGTCTTTTGATCTTTCATTTTTGAAATTTTGAACCTGGGAAGGGTGGGGCCTCCTGATTCCTTACATGCCCTTAAACCACTTTTACTATTGTCCTGATCCAAAATACTTGGCTTCTTTTTAATGCTAATCTTGTCAGCAACCAAGCTCTCCTGTGCTCCATCTTTGGAGCACTTTCTTTCTGGCAAAAATGAAAACTTTTAAAATGGGCTTCTTCATTTTTGGTATAAATCTGGCTAAAAGTCTCCAATGGCATCCATTCCTCAGCTTGAATGCTGGATTACCTTGAAATTTCCTTTACCAGATTCATTAGTCTACCATCCTTAAATTCAGTCTCCTGAAGTCTCAGGACAGGAGCAAAATGCAGACAAATTTCCTGCCAGAATATAACACACATGACCTAGAGTCCAACTGCTGATGGAATCCTTGTTCCCAACTGAAACCTTCTGAGTCTGATCTTTACAATCTGCACTTTTATCTGCAGTCTGGTCTTCCCATCAAGCTTGGCTTACCGCATTCTAGGGTTGCTTCTCCAGCCATCATCTCCAAACCTTTTCAAACTTGTCTCATGAACCAGTTCCAAAGGCTTGAATTGTATGGCTGGGTTGAGTCACAGCAGCAACCCTATTTCTCTGGTACCAAAATTTGTGCTACTTACTTTCCTTGTTAGTGGGACACAATATTGGATGCCTACAATTTAAAGGAGGAAAGGTTTATTTTGGCTCACAGTTTGTAGAAGTTTCAGTCCATAGTCAGCAGGCTCCAAGACATGGTGGAAGGGCCTAGGCAGATGCAAGTTGCTTACCTTAGAGTACCCAGGAAATGCAGAGCAAAGAGAGGAGCCTAGGAGGGGGATAAACCCTTTCAGACCATGCCCCTACCGACCTTCCTCCTCTGACTAGACCCTATCTCCTAACAGCAAGCCAGCTATAAACCCCTATAATCCAGTCACCTTTCAAAAGCCTTGCTCTAGGGGGACATTTAGATATAAACCATAACAAGGGGAAAAAGAAGCACAATTATGAATCACATACAAGGCTTGGTATGGATGTGTAATCAGACTTGTATAATTCTCCATCCTTGAGGGCAGGCATGGCCTGGGAACT